>JADBJO010007199.1:82500-87500 GCA_016801955.1 Conus betulinus
TGTTCGAACAACGTCAATGATGGCTATGTTGACACCCCCATGGACGGCCCTAGGTATCAGTTGGTTTCAGTCCAGTCAAAATCACAAAACCCCTCTCCCATGACACCATCAAAACACTGGTTTCCAGCTTCCTAGTGGTAGGTGATTTCAACAACCACTCACAGAGCTTTGGATAGGAGCCATGAGCTGTCGACATGAAGAGGTGAACTTCAGAAGGGTGGGGTGGGAATCCTCCTATAAAGTCACAGTGACTGCACATCCATTTACATCAGTTTATGGTACACCTCTGCTACCCATGATCCTGTTTTGTTCACAGATGGCAGACATCAAAATCAGAACCATAATAAGCTTTACTTGCCCGTGAACGTAAACATGCTTTTTTATAAGGTAAACAAAGGCAGAATCAAAATCAGAATTAATGTCATATGCTCCCGGCTGGCAATGCTTATTATCGCCATTGTATACAAGTATCGAAAACAAACATAATGAATGGTCGTCTAAAACAGCCTGAAATGGTTTACCAACAGTCATGTGATACTGTTGTAGAGTTTCTCCAAGAAAAGCCACCATTGTATTTCTGTGACTACAAAGAAGGTGTCTGAAAGGTCAGAATAATCTGTTTCTTTGTATTCTGAGCATTATCTTGATTGGCCTTGGTGGTTTAGTATCTGCCATTCTCTGTTTCAAGATCATGACAAGAGATTCTAACGTTGTTCAGTGGTTGCTTTTATGTTTTTTTGTTCTGGTTTAGTTGCTGAGTGAGGAGACTGCAGGCGGAAATTGACACACACATTTTTCAAAGGTATCTGAAATAACTCCGCCTGTTAACACGGACAAAATACAAGACAAAGCACGACACGTTTCGACCTCTTAGGTCTTCTTTAGCAAGAATTCAAGAATTCGTTTTCCATGTTAATTTGCGAAGGTATTTCGAATGCTCTTTTTTAAATATTTGTTTTGTTTTAATCAAGACACTAATGTTATGAATAAAGTTATGTTCCGATTCAGGAGAACGAAAATGAAGAACGAACAAGCATTAATCTGCTCACATTCGGCGCAAGAGGTCGAAATGCGTCGTGATTTTCTGTAATTCGTTTTTCCAGGATATTTCGTGGAGTTATATCAAATACTTAAAAAACAAAGTGTTTTGTTTTAGTCATGACACTAATGTTATGCGTGAAGTTATGTTCAGATTTTTTCAGAAGAAAAATGACCAAGCCTGAGCAGAGAGTGGGCTGAGTACACATGATCGTTGTCTTGTACATCTAGCACCAGGTGTGGAGTCATATGCACAAGCTACTTTTCCTTGGTGGAATGAAAAAAAACCGTGTCGGCTGTCGTCAACTGACTAGTCTGATTAACAGCACAATAACTATTATAAAAGGAATGTAAACATGTGTGTGTGTGTGTGTGTGTGTGTGTGTGTGTGTGTGTGTGTGTGTGTGTGTGTGTGTGTGTGCACGGATGCATGCTTGCGCATGTGTATGCATGCTTGTGTTTGTGAGCATTGAGCCACTCTTCATTGCATGTTTGCGGAGATGACTCTGTTGACTGTACTAAAATCGTAGGCCTACTTACGGCGAGGCTCATGCTTTCGACGCGAATGGGACGCCATAGTCATACTACTACTGTATTGAAAAGCTGTGTATCCAAAAAAATCTAATATAAGTGCTTCTCCCTCACACGCAGTCCATCGAGCAGCACTCGCCAATGTTATTGATCAAATGAGTGAATGCGACCAATCAACGAAAACTCATGGTTTGGTTATACAGAAATGATGCTAATGTACATATGACTTGGCGCACTGTTCTCTTTATGCGCATTGTAATCTCTATATTGTTTGAATAAAAATGTGAAGGGAAAAAAAAGTTTGCAATCTGTTTCATTTCCACAAAAAAAAAAACAACTCCTGGTTTGGTAGTTTTGTTGAAGGGTTATAAGGTACGTGTTCCAACATGCTCGTTCTCATATTCTTTGGATGCTCCAAATGAACAGTCGCTGCCTTGACGACACAGACCGAGTGAAGAGCAATCTGCCTGCAGTAAGTCTGTTTTCACCGTGGGCACATTGGGATTGAGCCCCAACTGATATAAGTGATAGAGACCGAGAAACGTACAAAAGCAGAAAAGTGTTGAATGGATGATGGGGAGAGAGCAGATACATCACCTGCACCATCACACACATTCCCCTACTCTGTAGGCACCATCTCTCGCCAGTCCATCTACACTCTGTCGGCATCGCCATTCACAATGATCTAGCGTACCCTTACCTGAGATCGACTCCCACCATGACGTGACGATGGCGATGATGGCAGCGAGTGATGACAGAAACCATTGGCAGCGACCAGAGGGCATTGCCATGTCCCTGCTCCCCTTGTTTTGACGCCCTGTGCAGGTATTGTTTCTTTGGATACAGTTGAGGAAGATATTAACCCTGAGACGGATTTATTCTGAGTGAATCTAAAGGTGGCATGAGCCAAAGATTTTTGTGTGAGCTGCTTTCAGTTGCGGAAAGAACTGAGGGTGTTGGTAATGGAAACCTTGACAGTCAGGTGCTTTGGTATTTTCAGTGTATCTAGTTCGTTAAAGTTTCTTGTGTTAAGCACAGTAATTTGTGTTGATCTTGCATTACTTGTTTTTGATTGTGTTAAAGCATTTGGATATTTGATTTGAGTTTTTGGTTTGTTTACATTGTGTGCTTGGTTGCAGACGAACAAAAGCAAGTCATAGAATACCCAAATGATAGGTGTATTCCTAGACTTAGCTGGGATGTACACATACTAATCTTTAGAAGGCAGTAAAGGCTGTATGGGCAGCCAGGCAAGCCCACTACGTCGGAAGAGGAAAGACTACACATAGCTCGGTCCGATTCACCTCCCTCCATTCCTGATGAAATTTCATGTCACTATTCGTAAGTCGTCACAACCAATGATAAGGTTCACTAAATTTTTGCAAGCTAAGTTTAGGAGATAAGAGATCCCAAAACTGGTGAACTGTGAGTTTTAAGTCGGTAACTCAGCGTCTCAGTGAGGGTGTGAGAGAATTGTCTCCTGGCATGAACAGAGCCTCTGGAGACCTGGTCTGGAGGCAGACCAGAGAGAAGATGTTGCTCATAATGAAAGGATGCCAGGTCTCACAGCTGAACAACAGTTAATCGCAGAAGCAGCACAGGGAGAGTGTGCACCAAGAGCCAGAAGTGAATTTCCTAAATGTCCATGACCAGGCCATTAGTTGGACCGAACACGATGAGTCTGGGATTGGTGCAAGTGGTATGAGTCATCCCTTCAGTACATAGAGCTGTTGACATGTTGGCTGAAGATGTAGTTCTTGCACCACAACCAGCTGCAAACTTAGTTCTTACATCACTCCCGTTAGAGAACAAACCAGGAGAGCTCAACGGCAACTAGGCATCAAGCCAGGGAAAAGAAACACGGGTCCAAGGCAACACTAGGAGATATCTTTGGACAGACACTGGAGAAGTATGGTTCAGCTGAAGCAAAGACCTTGATTTCAGTGTAACAGGCCAGGTCTCTAAGCAAGAGTTTGTCAGGCAAAACAGATTCGTATGAAGCGAAGAGTTGCGTTACATGAGCATTTACTCAAGACTCACCAGATAAGGTACTGCACAATGGCGACTGTTAACATTAGGGATTAGAAGGTCCTGCTGTTAGTCGACTGAGGTTCACAGGTGATTCTGATGCCAGGAGGAATGAATGAACTTTTATGAGGTTGTATGACACAGTGGTCGTTTTGCACTTTACAACAAGGTTTTTGATAAAGAGGTCGCTTTGCACTTTACAACCGGGTTTTTGACACAGAGGTCGCTTTGCACTTTACAACAGGGTTTTTGATAAAGAGGTCGCTTTGCACTTTACAACAGGGGTTTTTTGACACAGAGGTCGCTTTGCACTTTACAACAAGGTTTTTGAAGACTGTGCCAGCAGATGGCCTAGTGATTCCTGATCTGAGCAGTTATGTCCCTTGACGTCTTAATGGAATGCCCTGTGCGTGCCTGCACCCTATGTGAACACTGTGCAGGGGAAACTGTTTCTATGTGAATGTTGGCCACCTGCTCACTGTGCATTGGAACTGTTTCTATGTGAATGCTGTCCACCTGGTCACTGTGCATTGGAACTGTTTCTATGTGAATGCTGTCCACCTGGTCACTGTGCAGGGGAACTGTTTCTATGTGACTGCTGTTCACCTGGTCACTGTGCAGGGGAACTGTTTCTATGTGAATGCTGTCCATCTGGTCACTGTGCAGGGGAACTGTTTCTATGTGAATGTTGGCCACCTGATCACTGTACAGGGGAACTGTTTCTATGTGAATGTTGTCCACCTGGTCACTGTGCAGGGAAACTGTTTCTATGTGAGTGTTTTCCACCTGAACACTGTGCAGGGAAACTGTTTCTATGTGAATGCTGTCCACCTGGTCACTGTGCAGGGGAACTGTTTCTATGTGAATGTTGTCAACCTGAACACTGTACAGGGGAACTGTTTCTATGTGAGTGTTTTCCACCTGAACACTGTGCAGGGAACTGTTTCTATGTGAATGCTGTCCACCTGGTCACTGTGCAGGGGAACTGTTTCTATGTGAATGTTGTCAACCTGAACACTGTGCAGGGGAACTGTTTCTATGTGAGTGTTTTCCACCTGAACACTGTGCAGGGAAACTGTTTCTATGTGAATGCTGTCCACCTGGTCACTGTGCAGGGGAACTGTTTCTATGTGAATGCTGTCCACCTGGTCACTGTGCAGGGGAACTGTTTATATGTGAATGCTGGCCACCTGGCCACTGTGCAGGGGAACTGTTTATATGTGAATGCTGGCCACCTGGCCACTGTGCAGGGGAACTGTTTCTATGTGAGTGTTGTCCACCTGGTCACTGTGCATAGGAACTGTTTCTGTGTGAGTGTTGTCCACCTGGTCACTGTGCAGGAGAACTGTTTCCCTGTGAGTTTTGTCAACCTGTCTGACAAGGGCATCTTCCTACAAGGCTGG
>JADBJO010007199.1:92500-97500 GCA_016801955.1 Conus betulinus
GATAGACTGAGTATGCAGTGGCTGGTGCTTGTGAGAGGAGAGAGAGAGAGAGAGAGAGAGAGAGAGAGAGAGAGAGAGAGAGAGAGAGAGAGGTGATGTGAGAGATCAACCTGGGTTTGACTAGGTATGACGTATGAATAAGCGGAATAGCAATTAACCACAGAGTGACGGTACAACCTGGGCTAGATTGGGTATGTGGTGATTGAAATGAGTGGAAAGAGAGCCATGTGACAGAACAACCTGGGTGGGGGACTGAGTGTGTGTGGTGCTCTGAATGAGCCAATGAGAAGTAATGTAACAGGACAACAAAGGTTGGACTGTATAATCATGCAGTGGCTGGAATGCTTGGAGAGAGAGAATGACGTGACAGAACAATCTGGGTTGGACTGGGCCTGTGGTGACCAGCATGAGCGACGAGGGAGTGATGCTGCTAAACGACACGAAAATAAGAAGACAAGAAAAAAAAAAGAAGAAAAAGACAAAAAAAAAAGAAAGAAAAGAAAAAAAGGAAGAAAAAGAAAGAATAGATAATTAATATTATTACCTTTGATTTCCGCCTATCATTTCAGTTATGATGGTTACCTATTCTAGCAAAACCTGTCCTTGATGGATGTGTGACAGTCAGCTACTAGTGGTTTGTAAATTGACGTTATCAGAGGAAACCTATGAGCTCGTGATCAGCTCGCTGTTGTCAGTTTACTACAATCGACATAGCGCTGACACGGATCCCACAGGCAGAGAGATTCAGTCTACTTTGGGCAGAAATAGATAACGCAGACAGACAGAATCAGTCCACACTGGACTGGCACATATTCCACACACAGGCAGATTCGGACCACACTGTGCAAACATAGATTCCAGACAGACCGAATCAGTCCAGACTGGGCTGCCATGGATCACACACACTGACAGAATTAGTCCACACGTAGTAGAAATGGAGAATGAAAGGGGTGATATGTCCTACATAGAAAAATAGGAATGGAAAATTGAAAAATAAGGAATGATTTTACCGAGTTCGGAAAACGTCTTGCTTGTAATACACGAAACAAAAACGAACAAACAAAAAAACTCGATTTAAAAAAAAAAAAGACTACAAGATCTCGAGTCAAACATCCTTCGTAACGTTCAAAACAAAGAACTACAGATTGATTTGTTAAAAAAAAAACAACAACATGAATTTGAACTGTTTGACTTGGAGAAGACAAAAGGAGCCCAAGTGAGATCAAGGTTGAGATGGATAGAGGAGGGGGAAAGAATAGCAAATACTTTTGTAGCTTAGAAAAATCTAAAAGCAGAAAAAAAAGATCATGACACGATTGTGTAAGACACTGGGGAGGTAGTGCATCTTCAGAAAAACATTCAGAGAGAACAGACGTTATTCTACAAAAAATCTGTATAATCAAACTACACAAGATAATGAAGTCGCCAAGTCCTGCAAAGTCTTTATTGAAAACGAACCCCCCCCCCCCCCCGCGAAGCTAAACGATGACCAATCCGAGTCATGCGAAGGGGTCATCACAGAGGCTGAAGCCACAGAGGCTCTAAGAGAGATAAAGAACGGCTCAGCTCCTGGAAGCGATGGGATCAGTATTGAATTTCTAAAGTTCTTTTGGATCCGAATTAAACGTATTATTATTAAATCTTTCAACGAATCGTTCTCCAACGGGAGTTTAGCATACACTCAAAACTTTGGGGTCATTACACTGATACATAAAAATAAGAGTTTAGACAGGGAGTACCTCAGTAATTGGCGCCCAATAACTCTTATAAACTCAGATTACAAGTTATTAGCCAAAGTTTTAGCACTTAGAATGGAACAACAGTTTTACACAAGCTGATTTGTGAAGACCAGGTAGGATACACGAAAGGCAGAAATATTGCCACAGTGTTGAGAACTATAGACGACGTTATAAATTACTTAAATGTAACAGGCAGAGCTGGATACATACATACGCCAGACTATGCCAAAGCGTTTGACTCGATCTCTAGGACATACTTGTTGCACACGTTCAATATTTTTGGTTTGGGGCCAGATTTCATACGTTAGGTGTCCGTTTTAATGAACATAACGTAAGCTGTATCAATCATGGAGGGTGATTATCTGATTATTTTAAAGTCAACTGTGGCATTCGACAGGGGTGCCCGTTTTCACCCTTGGCCTTTATTTTAGTGGAAGAAATATTGGCCTGTAAAGTTAGAAATAGCTCAATCACCGGAATAAAATTGCCAAGTACACAAAACTTCAACCCAAAATGCATTCGTATAAAACAAATGGCAGATGACATTACCTTTTTATTTTAAAGGTCCAACGGATTTAATAATTGTAACTGATAAAATTGTGGAAGATTTAGTGGCTTACTGTTGAACAATCAAAAAACTAAAATGGGTGTTGCTCAACCCTTGCAAGACTGTCCGTTTGAGCTTGTAGATACGATTAAAATTTTAGGCATTGATTTTAGCCCAAATAACTGGCTCAAGACAACGAGGAAAATTGGCGCACACGAATGAACAGTCTACATCAATCGATAAGGTAGTGGAGCAAAAGGGATATCAGCATTCGTGGGAAATTTTGATAATAAAAACATTTCGCATAAGTCAGTTCGTGTACATCATGCAGTCAATAGGTCTTCCAGTTCATGTTTTAACAAAGATTAACACCGTGCTGTACAAATCTATCTGGCAATGGAAAACGTCTAACAAAAGAGCGTTCAGAAAGGTTACATGGAAAGCTATGGGCTAGATTATATAGAGGGTGGAGTTAAAATTGTCAATCTGCCAGAACTTCAACAGATATTTAACTTGCAATGGATCGGAAGATTGTTCAAAGAAGAACAAAACTGGACATGTTTGCCTAAATGGCATTTCAGCAGAATATCAGACTTTCAAAATCTCGTTAAAATTAACTGCTCTAGAAAGGAATTTATTGGAAAGGAGTATATAAAGAACACGTTTTGGGCTGGAAGCTTTCTTGGCACATCTAATAAAAAAAAAAAAAAAAAAAAAAAAAAAAAAAAAAAGGCTTCCGCTGAATGAAGTTTCACAGGCAAACGTGTTGGATCGATGTCTCTTTAATAATCATCTTATTCAGTTTAAAATCAAAATGCTACTTTTCCCACAGCGCGGCAAAAGGCAGGCTTTAGAACACTAAGTGACATCGTTAGCTTGGATGAAAAAACAGACTTCTTGCTGTAGAAGAAGTACAAGAAATGATAACCAAAATCCAGCTGTTACATTCTTTCAGCATAATGCACTAGTTAATGTGTTCCAAGGAAATGGGTCGATTGGACAGAGAGAGGTGAAGTAAAAAGAGGTTCAGTAAACGAATCAAAAGCGGGTCACTTCCATAGAAAGCCTAATCATATAAGAAGATACTTAAAGTCTAAAAATAACAAATCGCCAGTGAAAACACAGTCACGCTATCGGCTTTTGGCAAAGAAAAGTAAATATTACAATTAAGTAACACATGTGGTTAATATCCAGGAAAGTCACAAAAGAAGTGCGACTGCGAGAGTTGCAATGGAAAATTTTACATAATCTTT
Source organism: Conus betulinus (assembly GCA_016801955.1). Taxonomy (NCBI): domain Eukaryota; kingdom Metazoa; phylum Mollusca; class Gastropoda; order Neogastropoda; family Conidae; genus Conus; species Conus betulinus. The sequence goes on from JADBJO010007199.1 coordinate 96,040, forward strand.
ATCCAACTAATATTCTGCTCCAAAAAATGAGAAAGCGTAACTCACCAAACTGTTATTACTGTCCGGATACCCTTGATATGTAAGAACATTTCTTCTATGATTGCCCCCTCGTAAATATAATTTGGAAGTATGCGGAATTTGAGAGTCAGTGATTTTATACACAAATCTGTCACGTTGTTTAGGGATATAGTTCTTTTTGGTTGTTATGATGTTCAGACCGCAAAGGAAAAGTGTGACCTTATAAATTGGGTACTGTTAGTGGGGAAAATGTGTATCAGTAAACAAAACAAACAAACAAACAAAGAAACAAAAACAAAACAAAAAAAAAAAAAACAAACAAAAAAAAAAAAACACGAAATCAATCACCCCCTTGGAAATCGCACAAGAGCAAGACTTTAAAAAAATGTCCCAAACCCACACACGCGCACGTGCCCAAATGCGCGAGCACACACATACGCGCGCGCCCGCCGCGCCCACACACACACACACACACACACACACACACACGCACACACACACACGCACGCACGCACGCACGCACGCACGCCCACGCACGCACGCACGCACACACACACACACACACACACACACACACACACACACACACACACACACACACACACACACACACACACACACAAAACAGGCACTGCGCCTGAAAACGTAGCTCCCTCGGGTGTCCTTTAGCACTATCCCAGAATGGGGGACTTAGTAGAGCAAATTATGACATAGACCATACAAGTTTTTAAAAAAGTGATGGACCCTTGCTGCCAACGTATGTTAAGTCACATATAAATGAAACATATAAATCATCTTAAAATTTATACAGATGGTTCTGCACTAGACAATCATTTGTCTGGTTCAGCATTCATAATTCCATCCTTAAAAATAGAGAAAGGTTACCACCTTGGTAAGAATATTTCCATATTTACTGCGAACTTGTTGCCATTGTTATGGCATTAAACTTTCTTCTTGATTTTCAGTTTCCTGCATTTCAAATACTACTTTGCGTTGATTCAAAATCAGTCCTACAAGCTCTAAATTTTTTTTAATACAAGTGTGAGAGCAGAACTCATATTAGAAGTCTACCACTTAATCCATTTTTTTGCATTTACGTGGTTCCTATTCGATTTTTGTTGGGTTCCATCACACTGTGGATTATCTGCGAATGAAAGGGTAGACCAATTAGCCAAAAAGGCTGCTATCACTGAGACTGATTAAACAAAGATATGCATTCTTTATCCTTACATGAGAGTTACTGTCTTTAAAAGACGTATCCTGGAACTCTTTTTCAAATAAACGAAAAGGCACCAGAAACAAAAAGGGGATATTATTTAACAAGATATCAGACAGTAAAACAGGTCTCAAGAATCTCTACCAAGAGCGGATTTTAAAAAGTTTGGTTTTTAGATTGAGGCTTGATGCCTTTAAAACCAAAATTCTATAAACACGTGACTTGTA
>JADBJO010007199.1:102500-105000 GCA_016801955.1 Conus betulinus
TCTGGCTGAGTTTTTGTCACCTTTTTAAAAAGATTGGCACAATGATAGCTTTTGTCCAATCTTCAGGGTATGAACCGTTATCAAATAAAGTATTGAAATAATTTCGTCATAAAAGCAGCTGACAAATCGCTACATAATTTTTAACATTTCTGGAACTATTCTGTCGATTCCACAGGCTTTCCCATTTTTCAATTTACGTACAGCCTCAAAAACTTCCCTTTCAGTAATAGGTAAATTCAGATCATCACAATTTGAATCAAGATTTTCAACGCTAAAATCGCATGTTTTAATATCTGGAACATTGAAGAGTTTCGCAAAATGATCAAACCACTGTTGGTCTGATATTTCTGAGCAAATACCAGTTCTTCTTTTTACCTGAAACACATCTAATCTCTCTCCAGAATGATTTGCTATCTTTACCAAGGGAAGCAAGCTGTCTTGCTTTTTTCCCGTTTAAAACTACGTCTTTTTTGTTTAATCAACGCCTTATAATCCTTCCGATCTTGAACGTATTGTCTTCGTTCGTCAGGCTGTTTTATTTGTCTAAACACAGTTAAAGACTGTCTAGTTTTTTTTCTGAGAGATTGTTTACATTGACTGTCATACCAATGCGGGAGTCTGACATTATCACCGACATAAATGCGCTTCATCATGCAATTGCTGGAAGAAACTAAGGCACCAGAAAACAATCTCACAGCTTGATTAATATCACTGTCAATTAATGCGAAAGCTTGGGAACACATGTTTTGAATTTCAGCTGTGTTAAGACTCTCAAGAACCTGTTGCTCCAAGGTTGGATTCCATACTTGTTTTTCCATCCATTTAACTCCCGTCGTATTTTCATCACTCACAGTTTTTATACCATCACTTAAAGATTCAGTTACATACAATTCAATACAAACAGGAGAGTGCGTTGAGTCAATGGATGGCAGAACACGCAATGAGCTGACACACTGCTGCAGACATATATCCCTGGAAGTTATAAAATAATCGATAGTGCTACCACCCCACTTGAAACAAAAGTGAATGAATCATCAAAACGATAATGACTAAGACCATTGACAATAACGCACTCGAACGACATACATACATAGATTGAGTAAATCTTTTCCAAAATTGTTAACTTCTTTATCGTCAGAGCTTCTCTTAAATATATAGTTTACCTGGTCTGCAGTGCGCAATGTTTCCCACACATTATTATGAGGGAGCTCATCATTTAACATTGCATTCTTACATCCAGTCCTCGCATTCAAATCACCACAAATCATAACATAAAAATCTTCAAATTTTTCATATAAATCCATTAAACATTGTTCGATGATCTCTATTCCAACACCTTGACGTGACTGTCTCCAGAACCTACTATCATAGGGGTGAATATATGTACAAATCAGGAATACTGGTTTATTTGTCCCTATCAGTCTTCCGTCCAGTTTCAAAATAATCATTTTGTTCTAAGTTAGTATCAATTCTTTCCACAAATCCTGCTAAACTTTTTCGAACAAACACGATCACTCCTCCCGAATATCGCCCTTGATGTGATAATTTTATAGCTCTAGAGACAAACACATCATAGTTACTAAAAGGGTGTGTATGAAATGTGTTTGAATAAACAAAAGTTTCATTCAGAGCGAAAATATCAAAAGATAACATTGTTGAAATAACATCAGGGATGTCCAACTTCTGCAACCAACCGTCACAGTTCCACGTACAAATGTTTACAACTTTATTCTCCGGGCTTCGGCCAAACCGTCATCTTTTTGTTTTACCACCCTCACCACCCCCACACCCAACCCCACTAGCACTCCTTTCCTTACCCCCACCGATTTCACCGCTTCCCCTGCCTTGTCGGTCTCCAGCCCGCCCACCCCTTCCTCCCCGCGCTTGTTGTGTATTGCCTGGCTTCATCCACTGGTGTAACGTGTTGGAGTTCACACTGTCACGCCTATCTTTTACGCCTGGTCTACTTTGTGTTGACAAGCCCGAACTTTGGCGCGTGTCTTCACCGGAGAGAGAGAGAGAGAGAGAGAGAGAGAGAGAGAGAGAGAGAGAGAGATGAAAGGAAAATGAAATGAAACATGAATCGAATGAAATGAATGGAATGAAAAATCTTTTAATCATTTTGCAAAAATAGCAAATAGCTTTCAGGAGACCATGGAAACCTATAGTACATTGGGCGCCACGCATTCTCTCTCTCTCTCTCTCTCTCTCTCTCTCTCTCTCTCTCTCTCTCTCTCTCTCTCTCACACTGTCTGTGTCTGTTTGTCTGCCTGTCTGTCTGACTCTGTCTTTTCCTCTCTCTCTCTCCCATTCACCACACACACAGAGACACAGACACAGACAGACAGACAGACAGACAGACAGACAGACACACACACACACACACACACACACACACACACACACATCTATACATGTGTGACAAAGCAGCGTGAGGCTGAACCGCCGATTGTCGCACGTATGACAAATCGGCTTGTGCGACAAATCGGCGGTTCAGCAC
>JADBJO010007199.1:110000-117612 GCA_016801955.1 Conus betulinus
AGGACGACCTACTGACTGTTCACCTGGCAGTAGCAGGACCTCCACGGCCGGTTCACGGCATCAGGTGACAGTAGACGTGTCTCAGTGTGTGCGTGGTGTAACAGGCAGGGGACGTCTTCTGGCACTGCAGACAACAGCGGGTCACGGCGTTTACAGGGAAGAGTGACCACACACAGTGCACTGCGAGGAAGTGGGTCGTGCACACAGACTGGACAAAAAGTGGCAGTGACAGGTCTCTGCGCTCTAAACACAACTCGAAATAGGACAGGCTAGTATCTTAATGTTCTTCAGCAGTCCGATTTTTGTTAATACATTCACTCACATGTTCAGTCAGCCATTCAGTTATACATACATTGTTGCAGTTTAAATCTACTTTAAACCAAGCTTTACAAAAAAAATTATAAATAACATGTCTTTATATTGTTTGTGAAACTTTATAACAGAAAATATTTTGACAGGCGTCGTTAGTTCCACCTGATTGTGTGATCATCACCCTGCTCAGAATGGCAGTCAGTGGCAGCGGCCATCACCCCATCCTTTCCATCACTGCTTTCACCCACAAGACAATCACCAGATCGCATCGTTGTTATTGGTGGCGGAGATCTTGTCCTTAACTGACTTCGCTGCCTTATGGAACAGACCGAGGAACTGGAACACCATCTTTTTAATCTCTGCCCGGAACTTGGCGCCTGTCAGGCAATACAAGTAGAAGTTAATGGAGCTGTTGAAGAACACCATATTGATGGCGACCGCTGGAAGACATCGTACTGGCCCACCTGTATGGGGTCCGTCCCGTCGGCATAGGGAGACACGATCAAATACACTGCCATGGGTGTTGTCAGGAGGAAGAAAGCAATGCTTGTGGCAATCAAGGTGACAGTCAGTGACGTCACTTTCTGTTGTCTGGAATCCTGGGCGGTTTGTTGTACAGAAAGACGCGCACCTGTTGTGAGTGTCCAGAGAAGGACACTATTGCTGATCCCCAACAACAGGAGAGGTATGAAATTACATTCCATCATGTCTATCCAAGGCCACACTTTGTCGATAAACCACGAGTACCTTTCTGTCACAGCATTGTCACAGCAGTTCCAGTAACATGTTCCTATATCATACCCGTAGAGAAAGTGACAGTGGAACACAACCATGACAACGGTCACCACACCAGCAGTGACTCGCGACATCCTCTTCGTCCACCCAGCGTTAACACGAAGTGGCCACAGCACAGACGCTGCCCTCAGCGTAGAGAGAGACACCAGCATCCAGGGAGACAAAGCTGCCGTCATGTACGTTATCATGGTGTGCACCTTACACTGCCAGGGGCCCAGCATGCTGAAGTAGGGCAGTTCGAACTTGACGCTGACCATGGAGCACATGGGGCCGAAAATCAACGCCAGCTGATCGGACCAGGCCAAAACTTGAAAGAACGCGCTGGACGTGGACGCAGGGAGACGGTGCATAATCAGCATGATCATGAAATTGCCAAACAATCCGAACACACAGGTAACTGGAATGCCAACATCCGAGATCAGGTGTTTGACTTTCTCGTATGGAGCGTATTGATCGTACCAAGCATCCCTTTTGTAACGATCTGAGGACTCCATTATGCTACTCTCACAAAGAAGACTGAAAGCTGAAGATAATCGGGTTCAGATGAGTTACTGCGTTTGAATTTTTGGGGTACATTCCAAAGCCCAAGTGTTGGTGTTCTTTGTACCACATTTGTCAGTGTGCACGACGTAGAGACAAACACGATGAACCGCTGCAATAAACCCACATCTGTTTGCAGTCACTGTGGATTCCACATGAAAGCGTCTCATGTTGACATTTTCTTCGCGCTGATTTACTGGGTATGTGAAATGTCGTCAAATATTCATGAAACAGATCACACATGCCAAAGAGGGGCAGAGACAACTCATTTCACCAGTGAAATCTATTAAAGCATTTTTTTTTTTTTTTTTTGTTTTAGAAAATAAAGGAAGTGAGAAAGAAAAAAGAAAGGGATGAATTGTAAATAGCTATGTAACAAATATAGGCGGAAACAAACAAAAGCAAACACACAAACAAAACAAAACAAACAAAACAAAAAGAAACAGAAGGAGAGAGAGGGAAATGCACATATGCGCGCTCATGCGCGGGCGCACGAGACAGCTGTCACCCACATGTCTGGTGTAGAGTCATAATCGTTCGTCACGAAGACCTATGACACTGTCACACACGTCTGGTGTACAGTCACATTTGTCACGTAGGCCTACGCTTAGAAACTCTGTTCTCACCCACATGTCTGGTGGAGAGTGACGTTGTTTTGTCACGTTGGCCTATAATCAGAAAGTCTGGTGTCACTCACCTGTCAGGTGTAGGGTCAAAAATGTTTGTCACGCAGACCTATAGAAGGAAAGTGTGCAGTCACCACATGTTTAGTGTAGGATCACAAATGTTTGGCACGTGAGTCAACGGTCACCCACATGTCTGGTGTAAAGTCATAATTGTTTTGTCACGCAGACCTACGACAGGAATATCTCCTCTCACGCACATCTCTGGTGGAAAGAGTATCCAGTAGATAACTCATCCACGTAAAAGGGGAGAGAATCGTAGGATCTTAAAACGAGTCTGGGTAGCTTTTTTCCTCTCCTTCTTCGCACAAAAACCCTAAATGGGTGTTGTGATTGATATAAGCTAAACTCTTTCTCCGTTTAAAGAACATAACTATCACCCTTCGAAATGAAAGTTAAAAGCCACAGGAGTTTTTCCATCGGATTATGCTTGAAGAAAAACCGCGTGAAGCATCTGTGAAACAGGTTTTTTTTTAATGCTCAGCTTTAGAATTTTACGCACCGTTGTGCTCATGTTATTGAAGCAAGAGAGAAGGCGATCATAACTGCCTACTTCAGTAATATATCTCACATATTAAATTTTGCGTTGACATGGATATAGTAAGTGGGGCGTTGTAAGTCAGAGTTTTAGCTATTTGTTGTAAATAATGTTTAGGAACCGGGATTCCACTGTGTTGTCACATCAGGGTCTCATCTGAATCATGTATCAGATGAAGAACTAACGTCTGTCCAAATACAAATTTTGCTTTTCAAACCTGTGTTAGCCTTTTGAATATGGCCAGCATGCGCTAGGTACAAAAATCACCTAGCTAAGTAGGAAGCAAGAAGAAGTGTTATCACTTGAAAAATAAACAGCATGTACCTTGAAAATGACATACACAGATAATAAGCAAAACTAATAAGGATGTATGTATAAGACCAGTAGCAAACCTGTTATAGTTTTGATTCAAAGAATATCTCTCCTCCCTCCTCTCTCTCTCGCGCTCTCTCTCTCTCCACACACACACACACACACACACACACACACACACACACAACACACACACACACGCGCGCACGCACGCACGCACACACATACACGCACACACACACACACACACACACACACACACACACACACACACACACATACAAGCGCGCGCTTGTGTGTGTGCGTGTGTGTGTGTGTGTGTGTGTGTGTGTGTGTGTGTGTGTGTGTGTGTGTGTGTAACATGTACTAGTCCGAGTGTTCGTATATTGTTTGCCAGAAAATGAGTTTGCATTATTTACGACCGTTTAATGGTGTGATTCATCTGTTTGTTAAAAGGTCTCGTGTTTCTCAGGCATATGATTTATGTCTTTCATGCCTGTGTATTAGACGATGTTCATGTATTGAGAGCCCACATATAACTTAAAACTTTGTGTTCAGAACAAACCAAAACGTTCTGTCCTTAATCGATTTTGACAGAGAGAGAGAGAGAGAGAGAGAGAAGAGAGAGAGAGAGGAGAGAGAGAGAGAGAGGAGAGAGAGAGAGAGAGAGAATAACGGAAAAGGGGGAAAATGAATAAAAGCCGGTAAAACAGCCTGAATCAAAACTAGGTGGTGATGTTGAGATTTCTTTCAGAGTATGCCTTTTTGGGGTTTTCTGGAATAAAAGAGCTACTATTTTGTAAACATCTTCTGGTATGAAAGAGTAGCAGTTTAAAACAAAAATTCTGATATAAAAGAATTAACTTTTTAGAAATTTTTAGCCTTTGAATTTCTTTTTAAAAAAATAGCTAATCTTTAAAATGTTCTGTTAAAAAGGAGCCAACATTTCGAATTTTCCGGTATACAAGATCTAACGTTTTGAATTTTCTGGTATAAAAGAGCAAACTTTTGTAATTTTCGGTACAACAGAGTTAACTTTTGAAATTTCTAGTATAGAAGAGCTAACTCAGATTACAAATTAGCCTCTGTGGAAATGTCTAATCAAACAGGTTTTAGAAGCGTGAGGTATGAAATAGTTGCTGCTTTTCCAAACTTTCTGTTCATTCTTGTCTGTGACATACATTAAAAACGCGCATGGAAAAAAGAAAACAAAGTAAAAATACTGAACAGAAATGTATTGTAGATTATAATATTGAAAAACGTTGCGGCTGAAGAAAGATACGCTAGAACAACTCTGAAGTCAGTTTTTACTTATAAGTCAGTCATCTTCTCTTCATATTTCTGAATGCGTGTTTACAGAAATACCATGCATATTGTATTCACTTTATTTTAAACGTCATATCCATGCGACGACGCAGTCCATATGTTTACATTTAAACAAACGGGCTTGTAAAAAACTCGTTTTCCGCACTATCTTCTTTGATTGAAACTATATCCATTGTTGAATGATACTCTCTGTATTAAAAACATGCTTTTGAATGTTCTTTAGCTACAACGAGATGTTTAAACAGTGCCACTGTCTTGAACATTTTCCAGGTTGAAATTACATATGCACTACATGTTCCTGTATTAGTGGTATTTACAAGATTAAATTGCTTACCTGCAGCCTTTTTACATTTACTTGACATTGACTGATGTGAAGTTACAAACTGAAAAGGAACATCAACAAATTTCATCTGATTTAAAATGTGTGTTGTTCAAAAGACAATGAGGGCTGTCGCCTACGAAAGATCAAATGTGGGTGCAGTTCAGTCATTTCCTTCATACGTATACGTCCTCCTTACCAACTGTCAAAAATGGCCTTTGCTTCCTAACGTTAGTAATAGGATTTTCCGGATGTGTGTGTGTGTGTGTGTGTGTGTGTGTGGGTGTGTGTGTGTGTGTGGTGTGTGTGTGTGTGCGCGCGCGCTCGCGCGCTCGCGCAAGACATATTTGTGTGTTCACACACAGAACCTCATTATGTAGTCACATTCAAAGGATATTTCGGGATATATAGTCAAAAATCTGTATTAACTCACTACATCGAAACTGATGCGCAAATTAAAGGAAAAGCAAGTGGTCATTTTCCATGCTGGCACCAATGAAGAACTGATCTTCTTTCGGATATGACTGTTTCAGCAGAGACAAAGAAACGTCCCCGGGTCCCCCAGTCCCTGTCATTGAAGAGGCCAAGAGGTAGTGGTCTATGAAGGCATCTTTTTTTTTTTTTTAGAAATGAAATAGAAATGTATATAAACTATGCACTGCGTGCCAGAGTGCCGCCAAAGTAGCGATTCAGCAGACCTCATGTGCTGTTGGATTCAGCAAGCTGATATCCTTCCACATCTGCTAGTATTCCTCGGAGTAGGATTGATTTAATCCATCAAGAGATGGTAGTTCTTACAGTGTTCTTTCCGTAATTTTTACCAACAGACGTAAGAAATTGCCTATGGGAAGAGTGGCGATCATGGGTCGTTTACCTGTGGGAACCGGTTGGGTATAGTATCCTTTTTCCTCTTCTTTCTTTTTGATATCAGAGATGAATGTAAAAGAAAAGTGGAGGGAGGAGGGTATCCCTGTTTCTAATTCTTCTTTGCAAAATAATTGACTGGCCCTGTTGGAACCAGATCTTTAAGGGACTCATTAAAACCACAGAAATTCACTTTTGAGCCTGATGGAACCGATAGCGAGAAGGAAGGTCATTTGTTATTGAGCATGTCAAAGATAATGCTTCAAGGGGGTAAAAAAAAGCTCTGTCCTGATAAAATTCGCAAAGGTTCACTGAGGAAGCATCCTAGAATTACCAACTTCTCTGAGAGTGGCGCCGTGAGACTTCTGTATCGAGTGTCGGGCACATCTCGTTGTGGTGAGCAGAGGAGCGCACACTCCAGATTCGGGGACAACTGTGAATAGCCGGCTTGTTATTGAAGCAAGTGGTGGACCAACGGCGTTGGTTTTACCATAGATGGGTTGGGTAAGCCTGTCACAAGACTTAATCTGTAAAATGCTCTTTTTTTTGTTTCTTGCTATGGAACTATCAGGTCAATCAAGGTCGTCTGAAAAGGTTTACATGTGAGGAAGGAAACCTCAGACAGACAGCGTCAGTCAGACAATGAAAAGAAATCTTCGTCACCCACGATCGGCAGATCTATGAAAGGACTGGTTTTTACCCATCGGACATCATAGCTCCAGTTCGAAGGGGAAAAAGTAGTCGATGTGGGCCCCACAGGAAATTTCTTTGATCAAGATACAATGGTGGGGGTAACACCAAACAGAAAACCTAGAGGCCTGAAGACAGATAAAAAAAATATTGCCCTTATGAACAAACCAAGGTATTTGTTAAAGCCAGCACAATATCCATTTTACACTATCTACATTTGACAAATATGGCGCTCATCCATTGAAGAACCTTCAGTATGAGCAAATTCTGGCGCTGATTCTCAAGCAGTTCCAACCTAGGAGACTTTGAATCTTTCAAGACTATCAAGCTTTGTGATACGTTTTAAAAAAAGAAAGACGCACAAGAGGAATCCTGACACTTGTTCGAGCAACGTCAATGATGGCTATGTTGACACACACCCCGTGGACGGCCCTAGTATCAGTTGGTTTCCGTCCAGTCAAATCACGAACCCCTCTCCCATGACACCATCAAAAACACTGGTTTCCAGATTCTAGGGAGGGTGATTTTCAACAAACCACTCACACAGCTTTGGATAGGAGCCACATGAGCTGTCGACAGTGAAGAGAGGTGAACTTCAGAAGGGTGGGGTGGGAATCCTCTATAAAGTCACATTGATGCACATCCATTTACATCAGTTTATTTGGTACACCTCTGCTACCATGATCCTGGTTTGGTCACAGATGGCAGACATCAAAATCAGAACCATAATAAGTTTACTTGCCGTGAACGTAAACATGATTTTTTTATAAGGTGAAACAAAGGCAGAATCAAAATCGAATTAATGTATATGCTCCTGGCTGGCAATGCTTTTACAGCCATTGGCTATTCAAGTATCGAAAACAAAAAAAGGAATGGTCGTCCCTAAAAACCGCATGGAATGTTTACCAACAGTCATGTGATACTGTTGATAGAGTTTCTCCCTGAAAAGACACCATTGGATTTCTGTGACTACAATGAAAAGGTGTCGAAAAGGTCAGATATATCTGTTCCTTGGTATTCGCGATGATCTTCATTTGCCATTGGTGGTTTAGTAGCTGCCATTCTCTGTTTCACGATCATGACAAGAGATTCTAAATGTTGTTCCGGAATGTCTTTTATGTTTTGTTTAGTCTGTTTTAGTTCTGCTGAGTGAGGAGATGCAGGCGGGAGGATTGGAAACCAGATTTTCAAACGTACCTGAACTAAATCCACCTGTTAAACCGGGACAAACAA
>JADBJO010007200.1:0-2500 GCA_016801955.1 Conus betulinus
GAAAGGTTGACTGTCATATTTTTGGATTGCCTTTTGTATTTCAGGCTAACATTCTTTTCACTATTTAGATTGTTCGTTGATTTTGAAGTCACATACTGTCATCATTATTATTTTTTTTTTTTTTGTTGCCTCATCGAGGGCAAGATGTAAAAAAGCCTGTATTGTGCTTATTCTTTATCCCTCATTAAAAAAGATCGTTCGTTCGCTCTCTCTGTCTCTCTGCTCTCTCTCTCTCCTGTCTCTCTCTGTCTCTCTGCTCTCTCTCTCTCTCTCTGTCTCTCTCTCTCTCTCTGCTCTGTCTCTCTGCTCTCTCTCTCTCTCTCTTTCTGTCAGTCTCTCTGCTCTCTCTCTCTCTCACTGTGCTCTCTCTCTCTGCTTTCTGCTCTCTGCTCTCTCTCTCTCTCTCTCTCTCTCTCTCTCTCTCTCTCTCACACACACACACACACACACCACACACACACACACACACACACACACACACACACACACACACACACACACACACACACTGTGGATGCTAAGTTAGGTACATGCCTCTTGCCTTTACGCTGGTGTGACAATCATGGTGACCCCACAGACTCGGGTGGGGAAGGAGAAGTGGGGGTGAGGGGGGAAGGGGTGGGGTCACCACAGACTCGGGTGGAAGGAGAAGTGGGGGGTGAGGGGGGAAGGGGTGGAGAGGGGGAGAGCGGGGACGGGTAGCAAAACTTGATGCTGGTCGAACACGTCTGTGTCTGTCCGCTCACAGGGGCGGATCGGAGGCAGGGTATGTTGGAGCAACCTTACTGTGAGGGGAGACGGGCGGGGTGGGTGGTGGGTGGAGGGGGGTGGGAGGGGGCGGAGGAGAAAAAAGGGAGGCGGGGTTAGTACCCTGCCTGGAACGGCGATTCTAGCGTTGCAGACCATTCTGAATCCGAAACCAGTTCGCGTGTATGTGTAGCTGCTCGGTTTGCGTTCGTAGATGTTGTATGGTGGGAGTGTGTGTGTGTGTGTGTGTGTGTGTGTGTGTGTGTGTGTGTGTGTGTGTGTGTGTGTGTGTTCCACACTCCTTCCTTCTCCCCCTTCACACTGTATGCTATCCCTTCCTTCTCCCCCTTCACATTGTATGCTATCCCTTCCTTCTCCCCTTCACACTATGCTATCCCTTCCTTCTCCCCCCTTCACACTGTATGCTATCCCTTCCTTCTCCCCTTTCACATTGTATGCTATCCCTTCCTTCTCCCCCTTCACACTGTATACTATCCCTTCCTTCTCCCCCCTTCACATTGTATGCTGATCCCTTCCTTCTCCCCTTCACACTTGTATACTATCCCCCTTTCCTATCCCCCTTCACATTGTATGCTATCCCTTCCTTCTCCCCCCTTCACACTGTATGCTGATCCCTTCCTTCTCCCCCTTCACACTGTATGCTATCCCTTCCTTCTCCCCCTTCACACTGTATGCTATCCCTTCCTTCTCCCCCTTCACACTGTATGCTATCCCTTCCTTCTCCCCCCTTCACATTGTATCATCCCTTCCTTCTCCCCTTCACACTATGCTATCCCTTCCTTCTCCCCCTTCACACTGTATGCTATCCCTTCCTTCTCCCCCTTCACACTGTATGCTGATCCCTTCCTTCTCCCCTTCACACTGTATGCTGATCCCTTCCTTCTCCCCTTCACACTGTATACTATCCCTTCCTTCTCCCCTTTCACACTGTATGCTATCCCTTCCTTCTCCCCCTTCACACTGTATGCTATCCCTTTCTTCTCCCCCCTTCACACTGTATACTATCCCTTCCTTCTCCCCCTTCACACTGTATGCTGCTATCCCTCCTTCTCCCCCTTCACACTGTATGCTATCCCTTCCTTCTCCCCCTTCACATTGTATGCTATCCTTCCTTTCTCCCCTTCACACTGTATGCTATCCCTTCCTTCTTCCCCCCTTCACACTGTATGCTATCCCTTCCTTCTCCCCCTTCACACTGTATACTATCCCTTCCTTCTCCCCTTCACATTGTATGCTGATCCCTTCCTTCTCCCCCTTCACACTGTATACTATCCCTTCTCTTCTCTCCCTTCACATGTGTATGCTATCCCTTCCTTCTCCCCCTTCACACTGTATGCTGATCCTTCCTTCTCCCCCTTCACACTGTATGCTATCCCTTCCTTCTCCCCCTTCACTGTATGCTGTTGCTGATCCCCCTTTCCTTCTATCCCCCTTTCCCCCTTCACACTGTATCTCCTTCCACTTCCTTCTCCCCCTTCACACTGTATGCTGATCCTTCCTTCTTCCCCCCTCACACTGTATGCTGATCCCTTCCTTCTCCCCTTCACACTGTATACTGCTATCCCTTCCTTCTCCCCCTTCACACTGTATACTATCTTCTCCCTTCCTTCTCCCCCTTCACACTGTATGCTATCCCTTCCTTCTCCCCCTTCACACTGTATACTATGCCTTCCTTCTCCCCCTTCACACTGTATGCTGATCCCTTCCTTCTCCCCCTTCACACTGTATGCTC
>JADBJO010007200.1:7500-15000 GCA_016801955.1 Conus betulinus
GGCACACAAAGACTTATCTCTCGTTGGGGTAGCCCAAGGGGAGGAGAGGTGCTCACTCCTCTGTTTGTTGATGTGTCACCGCTAAACGCGGGCCTGCTGATTAGTTGGTCGTCCACGTGGCCACTGCAGTAGCCTGGACTCGGTTCTTCCTGACCCGGGCCAGTTTACCAGGTGACAGGGTCCCAGGGTATTTGGAGGTTACAGAACCTGCTTTGTGGATGAGTCACCGTGACCTGTGGGCCTGCTGATCACTTTGACTGTCCACGTGGCCACGCAGTAGCCTGGATCGTCGTTCCTTTGCTTGGCTAATGGTACTGAATGATACAGCCTCCCCCCCCCCCCCCCCTCCCCCCGCGTGGTCTGTGAAGGTTACAGAACTTGGTCTGTAGATAAGTGGCTGGGATTCCGGATTGATGAGTGCTCACACCTGCCCTCTGGACTTTCAGCACAGTGTGAGGTCTCAGCTGGCAAAAAGGGAGACTTACATAACTGTGTTATCTGTTATCTTTTTCTGTCTTTTTAAAAAAATCTTTTTCTGTCTGCACTTTAGTGTCTTCACTCAGGTGTTGGGTGGATTTTATAGAGTGCTGTAAAACAGTAAAACAATGGCTTAAGAATTGAAGGGAAGTAAGTCTTCAAAACAGTCAAGTGGTGGTGTTACGTCTTGAATACACTTTGTCCAGACACAGGTTACTTAGGGTCACAGAACATAAAGCGTTTTGACAGTCAACAGAAGTCGTAAATCATCTTCTCATGTTTTACCCATTACTGGCATAAAGTCCACCTGTTAGAAATCTATGAGGCACAAATACCATAGTCTCAAGAGTTAGAAACAAGATTCGATTTTTTTTTTTTTCAAGGAGAGTCGGTGAATGTCGACACGGGATCTCAGAGTAGGGGAGATAAATGTTCCCCTCACTGGCTTATACTAGTACTGAGCCATACACACTGAAAATGACAGTATTCATTCTTACAGTCTTTGGTGGGTCTATGACTGTTTGGGGCTTGATCTCTTCTTTTAGGGGATTAAGCTGACCATCATGTTTCTGACGTCTGTCTGACTGACAGGTGGTCAGAAAACATGGACAACTAATGAAAGTGATAATGGGAGGGGAAAGGAAGGGGGAGGGGTTGGGGTTAGTCGTTGGAAAGGAGACGGACACTTCTCAACACGTGCAACACACGTGCAGGGTGACGCAACACCGTTTGGATCAACGATGGCAGTCGCTCCTATCTTTGCGGTTTTCGGCCTCTAATGTGAAGTTACGCGGTCTGCCACATTCATGACATATGTGGGCTCACCAAAAGCAGGAAGGAGTGTTGCGACTGCCGGCGTCCTTGGCAGTGGTGTGGGTAGCAAAGGGAATACTAGGGCCGTTTCATCAGCCGCACGGTACCGTCACCTAACAAGAGGAAGAAGAGAACGGGGCGGCGACGACCCCATGCTAACAACAGTGACAGATCATTTCTCTGCGACATGGTTGTCGGTGCCGCGTCTTCGTCATGTCAGCGTGTAACCAAGCCAGACGGACAGATCAGGTGGAGAGGGAGTGGGAAAGGGGGGTGGAGGGGGTGAAGACTGACATCCTTCCATGACGTCAACTGATAGTGTTGAGGAACGTATGTGTGTATGAGATACGTACGGGGGGGGGGGGGGGGGGGGGGAGAGAGAGAGAGAGAGAGAGAGGTTTCATTGTGACAGTCATCAGTCCATACACAAAAGAGAGGAGGGGAGTGGGAGGAAGGAGACAGGGGTGGAGGGGACTAGTACTTAACATAAACATGCATAAAATGCACAGCCAAAAACCTCGTACATAGAACATCAGCATAGTGTATAGTATAAATGAATAATGAAAGTGCAAAATAATCAAAGAACTGCACGAATGAGCAAGTTGTTCATCGTGGACAGGCAAAAAAGAAAAAAAAAAAATATGACGAACAGACATTTCACTGAAGAGGACGAACGGCTGAGTGTCTGGTACATTGTATTTAGAAGTATCCTATTATGATAGGTAGGTACCAGAACCGATCTGTCAGCTGATCTCCTTATCGACAAAATGGGTTCATCAAATAACCAGTCAACAATCAGTTTACACACCTACAAACACACTCGCATACACAAGGGGAAAAAAAAAGCGAAAGGGGACATGAAACCCTTCATTTATCACAAGATCTGTTCATTAAGTGTTATACTACACAAAGATACGTAATATGGATATCACTGCATGGATCTGTGTTAGTGTTAAACTGTGGTGGTAAAACCATCGCTACATTTCTCTGGAACTTACAGAATAAGCTGTGGAGAGCATGGGTCATGGTGATATCGTTTCTCTGGAAGTTGCAGAATGGGCTGTGGAGAACATGGGTCATAGTGATATCATTTCTCTGGAAGTTACAGAATGGGCTGTGGAGAACATGGGTCATAACAGCCCATGGGTCATAGTGATATCATTCTCTGGAAGTTACAGGATGGGCTATGGAAACATGGGTCAGTGATATTGTTTCTCTGGAAGTTATAAACTGGGCTGTGGAGAACATGGGTCATAGTGATATCATTTCTCTGGAAGTTACAGAATGGGCTGTGGATAACATGGGTCACAGTGATATCGTTTCTCTGGAAGTTACAGGTTGGGCTGTGGAGACATGGGTCATAGTAATATCGTTTGTCTGGAAGTTACAGGATGGGCTATGGAAAACATGGGTCATAGTGATATCGTTTTCTGGAAGTTACAGAATGGGCTATGGAAACATGGGTCATAGTGATATCGTTTCTCTGGAAGTTACAGAATGGGCTGCAGCTGTGGAGAGAACATGGGTTATACTGATATCGTTTCTCTGGAAGTTACAGAATGGGCTGCAGAAACATATGGGTCATAGTGATATTGTTTCTCTGGAAGTTACAGAATGGGTTGTGGAGAACATGGGTCAAAGTGATATCGTTTCTCTGGAAGTTACAGAATGGGTTGTGGAGAACATGGGTCATAGTGATATCGTTTCTCTGGAAGTTACAGGATGGGCTGTGGAGAACATGGGTCATAGTGATATCATTTCTCTGGAAGTTACAGAATGGGCTACGGACGGAACATGGGTCATAGTGATATCGTTTCTCTGAAAGTTACAGAATGGGCTGCAGCTGTGGAGAACATGGGTCATAGTGATATCGTTTCTCTGGAAGTTACAGAATGGGGGCTGCAGAAACATGGGTCATAGTGATATTGTTTCTCTGGAAGTTACAGAATGGGTCGTGGAGAACATGGGTCATAGTGATATCATTTCTCTGGAAGTTATAGAAAGGGGCCGTGGAGAACATGGGTCATAGTGATACCGTTCAAAATCATCAGTTATGGGACATAACTTCAGTCGAATGTTGGGCGTATTTCGGGCACATGAAAAGGACGTGAAGTTCATCTTCCAGCATGCCGGCGCGAAACGGGCCGAGTCGATTCATGTCAGCACTGTGAAATCTTTCGTGTGTGTTCAAGCTGGGTTCAAACCAAGTCACAGTCTTATCAAAGTATCCTTTCAACGTTTAATTGTAATATTGTCAGCATTTTTTTTTTTTTTCATCAGGGACTCTGTTTGCTTTGGGAAGCGTGTGGACTGCATCTGTAGTAGTAGTGAATATTTGATACAGCGGATTCTTTTTGCAAAGGACGCCAGCCAGTTTCTCCATAAATCATATGATTTGGCGCTTTGTTTGGCACATCAAGCAGTTTTGTACATGCACATAAGTAAGCTGATTTGATGGTGTCTAACTTCTTCCTACCCCCAACATCTCTGCTGCATAGAGGAGCATCGGTTTCACCTGTGCATCAAAAAAAGAAGTTATAGCAAATCTTTGGTGTTTAGACTGCCGAGTGCCCGCATTGTTTTCAAGAGATCAAGAAAGTTGTCTTTCACTTCAAACGTGAATTCTTCACAGGCACAAGATTCTGACAAAATCTGTTATAAAGAGAGAACACCAGAATTTGTACTCATGAACCAGTTCTACGCCCTTCCCATCGTGGGTCTAATTTTCACTGACAGAAGCAATTCACGCTTTTGTAAAAAAAAAAAAAAAAAAAATTATTTTCGTTTTAGCCAAATTTACCGTTCGATCCAAAATTTTCGAGGCCTTTTTTTCTAAATTACTAATTGGTTTTGTAGACCACCTGAGATAGAGTCAAGCAAAACAACATTATCAGCGAGCTGTACAGAGAATATTTTGTCATTATCAGCGAACAGTACAGAAAGTATTTCGTCATTATCAGCGAGCAGTACAGAGAGTATTTCGTCATTATCAGCGAGCAGTACAGAGAGTATTTCGTCATTATCAGCGAGCAGTACAGAGAATAGTACGTCATTATCAGCGAGCAGTACATAGTATTTCGTCATTATCAGCGAGCAGTACAGAGTATTTCGTCATTATCAGCGAGCAGTACAGAGAGTATTTTGTCATTATCAGCGAGCAGTACAGAGAGCATTTTGTCATTATCAGCGAGCAGTACAGAGAGGATTTCGTCATTATCAGCGAGCAGTACAGAGAGTATTTTGTCATTATCAGCGAGCAGTACAGAGAGCATTTTGTCATTATCAGCGAGCAGTACAGAGAGGATTTCGTCATTATCAGCGAGCAGTACAGAGAGTATTTTAGTCATTATCAGCGAGCAGTACAGACAGCATTTCGTCATTATCAGCGAGCAGTACAGAGAGTATTTTGTCATTATCAGCGAGCAGTACAGAGAGTATTTTGTCATTATCAGCGAGCAGTACAGAGAGTATTTTGTCATTATCAGCGAGCAGTACAGAGAGTATTTTGTCATTATCAGCGAGCAGTACAGAGAGTATTTCGCCCTTATCAGCGGGCAGTACAGAGAGTATTTCGCCATTATCAGCGAGCAGTACAGAGAGTATTTCGTCATTATCAGCGAGCAGTACAGAGAGTTTTTCGTCATTATCAGCGAGCAGTACAGAGAGTATTTCGTCATTATCAGCGAGCAGTACAGAGTGTATTTCGTCATTATCAGTGAGCAGTACAGAGTATTTCGTCATTATCAGCGAACAGTACAGAGACTATTTCGTCATTATCAGCGAGCAGTACAGAGAGTATTTCGTCATTATCAGCGAGCAGTACAGAGGTAGTATTTCGTCAGAGTCAGGTAGCAGTGTGTCGGCCATGTTTTCTCTTTTGTCTCGCAAAATCTGCAACTCGATATCCACAGGGGAAAGATCATTGCACGTAGATGACTGCCTTGCCCCACCCCTTGAGGCCAGTTAAATCATTCAGATGTATGTCTACCCTATCTCACGCATGCTTTAACAGAGCTATACATATCACAGAGAGACAGACAGACAGACAGGAAAAGAAAGAAAGAAAGACAGACAGACAGACAGAGAGACTGCGAATGCGAATGATTAATTCAGATTGAAGCCATAGCCCATACTGAAGGGGTGACATCCGCAATATATCACACAAGAAGGATTCTCAGTGAAGACAGTGGTAAAGAAAAAGCCAATACACATACATACACTACGCAAACTATTACGAATATACTGTTTGCCTTCGCTTATGAGCTCCATGGATGTACATAGCAAGGTCGAAGGGGACGTCTTCATTTCTTGTTTACTGAGTGGAGGACAGCAAAGTAAACAATGTATTTCATCTTCCTTTGCCTGATTACGCAAGCGACACATCAGTTCCTCCTTATCTTTCAGAACACGGTGTCTAAACCGATGGCAAGCAATGACAGAGACACCAAATCTAAACTTCTTCAGTGCTCTCTTAGTATAGCTATTCCTATTCATTGAGAGAGAGAGAGAGAGAGAGACAGAGACAGAGAGACAGAGAGAGAGAGAGAGAGAGAGAGAGAGAGCCAGTTTGGATGGTGGTGGCAAGTGAATACACGTCACAGTGTGTGTGTGTGTGTGTGTGTGTGTGTGTGTGTGCATGCAAAGGGATGGTAGGGAGAATGGCTTTGATGGGGTATTAACATAGCGTGGAACATCCAGTCTGACAGGTATGGCAGGAACCGCCGGAGCGGGGTGTGTGTGTGCGTGCGTGCGTGCGTGCGTGCGTGCGTGTGCAGCGCCAAACAATCGCAGAACAAATCTGAAAGTGTCACGGCACTTTCCACAGTACGGCTTGCGACTGACTCTCCCCAAAGTCCGAACGACGAGTCAAGTTCATGCCCCAGTCCCCTCCATCAACAGGGATACAATGACCGGAAAGGGTTAACTGCGGCGACAGAGGGCCAGGTTATAGCGGTCAATACAGAACGCTGACCTTACCGCTTCTTCTTCCAGTGTCCGCCGTGCCCTCCTCCTCCCTTACTCCTCGCTACGCCCTCCTCGCTCTCTCCCCCCCCCCCCTCCTCCCCCCCCTCCTCACCTGCATTCTTACTTTCCCCGACCCCATGTGTCATCACGTGTGACAGCTGTGTGTGTGTGTGTCTGCACTGAGTGCCTCTGTGTGTGTGTGTGTGTGTGTGTGTGTGTGTGTGTGTGTGTGTGTGAGTGTGTGTGATGTGTGTGTGTGTGTGTGTGTGTGTGTGTGTGTGTGTGTGTGTGTGTGTGTGTGTGTGTGTGTGTGTGTGTGTGTGTGTGTGTGTGTGTGTGTGTGTGTGTGTGTGTGTGTGTGTGTGTGTGTGTGTGTGTGTGTGTGTGTGTGTGTGTGTGTGTGAGTGTGTAGTGTGTGTGTGTGAGTGTGTGTGTGTGTGTGTGTGTGTGTGTGTGTGTGTGTGTGTGTGTGAGTGTGTGTGTGTGTGTGTGTGTGTGTGTGTGTGTGTGTGTGTGTGTGTGTGTGTGTGTGTGTGTGTGTGTGTGTGTGTGTGTGTGTGTGTGTGTGTGTGTGAGTGTGTGTGTGTGTGTGTGTGTGTGTGTATGTGTGTGTGTGTGTGTGTGTGTGTGTGTGTGTGTGTGTGTGTGTGTGTGTGTGTGCTGCACTTCCTCGGGTCCTTGAAGAGTCGTCGTCCTGCTGTTGAGGGCAACGACCGCCGACAGATGGCCCAGATGGTCAGAACAGATCGTCGCTTGTGATCTAACATGTGCGGCAGGGGGGGGGGGGGGGGGGGGGGGGGGGGGGGGGGGGGGGGGGGGGGGGGCGCAGCATCCAGGGGAGATGAGCATCGTCCAGAACAAGTGCGGTTACCGCTAGGACTTTTGTATTCTTCCTGTCTTGCTTGCTTTTACTTCCTTTTTTTTTTTTTTTTCTTCATTTTTTTTCTGTCGTTTTCTTTCTTTCTGTCTTTCGTCACTTTCCTGTCTTCCTTTCTTTTGACTCTTTTTTTCTGCTTTCATGTTTTTTCTTCTTTCCTCTTTTCCTTCGTTTTTAATGTCTGGAGATCTCGGCTGAGATTACCGTCATCAAAACAAATGCTGCTATAACATACTTTGGGGCTGGCGCGCGCGCTCATGAGCGTCGCGCACACACACGGACATACACACATACACGCACACATACACGCACACATACATGCATACACACATATACATACACGCACACATATACATACACGCACACAT
>JADBJO010007200.1:17500-22500 GCA_016801955.1 Conus betulinus
TATGCTTTTTTTGTAGCGATCGTGATGAGGAGACCATTCAGATATCCGAAATCGAAATCTGGTCATGATATTCTTTAAATGTCTGCCAATTTTCATTGATATGGGTTGAAATACAGTGAATCAAATTTCATTGCCTATATAGAAATCAAATCTGGTGCTATCTTGAATGTGAGCATTCCACAGTTGCCACCTGCAATCTATCAATCTTGTACACAGCATACGTAAAAAAAAAAATAGTCATGTCCCCAACACCCTGACCAAGACACACACACCCAAACCCAAGTTCATATCGTTTAACTTTTACCTTTGTTACCCAGTTTACACTACCCCTTTCATCTAAATCATATAAAATTTTATACGTTTTGTTTTAGCAGCCTTGACTCTTGCATTTGTGTAAGTTTTAGCCAGTAATGAATGCATCTAATCATAGAGTTTAAACAATTGGATATCTATTTGTCTCGCCATGTACTAAATCATTAGGTGTTTGTAATGAAACCCCAAGGAATTTCTTCATGGTAAACAAATGGGCTGTTTCACAGTGTAACGCCGCATTTATCAATCCCCCACACTTCAGCAGCACCGTATTGTGCAAATGGGCGGGCACTTGAGAATCGAACAATTTACAAAAAACCTGAAAAGACTGACTGGATTTCCTACTCTAGATAGATGTTGCATTATACACATACATACAACGGCACGCTTTGCCCTGCTCGCAAGATCTTTACATGCTAGAGAAAAACACAAACGCGTAGAGAAATAAATGCCTAGATACTTATATGCATTGACAACAGGCGTAATAACTCCATCATATATCCATTGCTCTCTAATACCTAGATATCCATCTTTTCTAAACAAAATAATGTTGCTTTTTGCCATGTTTACCTTTAACTGAAGTAAATAGCAGCTCGAGAAAAACTGTTCAACTGAGTTTGAAGACCCATAACAGTTTCCGATAACAAAACAACAGCATCTGCCAATAATAAAATAAATACCTGTAAAAAAAATCTGTAGTAATGTCGCGCACCATGTCTACCATTGGAAACAACTTCTGAGGTTAATTCATTGATAACAAAGAAAAAAAGGATAGGGCTACACACATCCCCTTGTTTCACACCACTAGTACACTAAATAAAATCTGATATATTCCTTCACGTCTAACTAAAGCTTTGCATTGCTATCATACTCATTGTGCATTTAAATAGCTTCCCACGTGTACCATTCTTTAAGAGAATAGGCCATAAAATACTTCTGTTCACGGAATCAAAAGCTTTTTCAAAATCAATGAAAGCAAGCATATAATTTACAATTCCTCGAACATTGATTTTGTATAAATGCCATCAGACTAAACATAATATGATCGATTGTAGAGTACTTCCGTTTAAATCCGGCTTGATACTCTCCTGTTATATTATTTTCTGTTACGTATTCCTGCAATCTGTAATTAACCACCGTACTGTAGATTTTACTGGCTGCGTCGTAGATGGAAATACCCTGATAATTGTTAGGATTGTTTATATCACCTTTCTTGTGCAGAGTAAGAACGATTGATTTAGTCCACTTTTCAGGATAAATCCCTCTATCAAAAAGAGTGTTAAAGAAGGACGCCAAGAAATTCAGAATTGCGTCTGATTTGCAGCCATGTTTTAAAAACTCACCAATGATGCCATCTGGAACGGCAGTTTTACGATTTTTAATTTTTTCTTAAAGCAACAACACCTCCTCTTTAGTAATCGGATGATTAAAGGTATCTACTTCTTCTTCGTTGATTTCTACGCTATCATACTGAACAAATTCATGCCTGGTTCATCTTTTTTTAGTATCTTTTTAAAAAGTGTTCAAATCATGTGTCAATGTCAATACTGTTTGCCGGCTGTCTCTTTTTAAACGAAATCTTGTGTACTGCGTCCCAAAACTCTTTCTGACTTTGAATCGATGAGACTTATTTATTCATGAGAGCGTTATGAAAAATGCTTTCTTTTCATCCTCAGTAAATGTTTGTACTCGCGTCTTTTTATGAGAGCTAACACTGTCCTCATCATCATGCATATACGATTAAACTTATGAAGCAAATTTCGAACCCGTTTTTTTGTGAACATGACACTCTGAATCAAACCAGTCTTTATTGCATGTCGCGTTCAAAGAGTGTATTGACATGCTTTTCTTTTTTCACGCATAAATGTTTGTTACTCGCGTCTTTTTATACAGTAACTGACACGATCCTCATCATCATCATGCGTAAATTAAACTTATGAAGCAAATTCCGAACCCGTTTTTTTTTGTGAACATGACACTCTGAATCAAACCAGTCTTTATCTGCATTGTCGTTTCAAAAGTGTGTATCTGCTGCATTGTGCCGTATCTTTTAAACATGAATTAAAAACATCCAGGGCATCAATGTCGACTTGCTTGCTGCATATGACTTGCTGCATATGACTTTATTTTCCTGAAATTCTGCTGCCAAAATATTGCCATAGTATACGTCAACAAAATCTCTCCACGCAGGTTTTTTTTTTTAATAATGCGGTTGTATCTATTGCGCACATTGTTTTTCCTGATCACATAAACATTTAAAGTTCAATTTGACAGGCATATGATCCGTTCACATACTCCCAGTTCGCAAACATCACACATAAAGGCGTACAATTCACAAGACATCAAAAAGTAATCGTTGACACTGCATCCACTATCTGACACATACGTGTAGCAACCACTTAGGTCGCCATAACACACACCATTTAGAATACATAAATCCAAAGCAGTGCACATATTTAACAACAATTTGCCATAATTGTTCAATGGTTTGTCTTCAGAGCATCTGTCAACACTGGGTGGGTGACTGGACAGCCTGCCATTCAAAACATCACTATCGCAATTTTCCTGACGATGATGACAAAGATTTGAAGTCCTAGTATCCAGATCCCCCACACAACTTACATATTATCATGAGCCAACAAGCAGTCTGTGACATATTCCTCCAGTAACGCAATACCATTTTCACAGTCAAAATAAGCATGATATGGAGACCCCTCAGGGGGAACATAACAAAATACATACAGAACGTCTTTGATAAAACCAAACAATGACTTGCTAAGGTTAAATGCACCAAGAACATTTGACTTAATGTCAACCTGTTTTAACACATGATATATATTCATTTTTTAATCAACATTTTACACCACCACTGATCGTCTCTCCTGAGTAGTGAATTTTACAGCAGAAACACACAAACTTGTATAGCCGGAAAAGACGGTCGAAGAAAATTCACCCAGTCTACAAAAGTTTCAACAAGACATGTAAAATCGAAACAACTGACAAATGAGATGAAGTCCATATCAGACAATTTACAAATAATTCCATTAACATTCCAATGTAAGAAAGAAAATGATTTGTTTTTAACACAAACATTATCATACACAATATAATCAAAAGCTTTGGTCTTTTCCACAACAACTGGGTCACGCGCTCTCGCTCACACGTTTTTTTTTTCCCGATGCAGCTCACCGCACACAAACTGTCCCCTACCACTCTCCATACAGTTCACCGCACAAACTGTCCCCTACCACTCTCCACACAGCTCACCGCACAAACTGTCCCCTCCACTCTCCACACAGTTCACCGCACAAACTGTCCCCTCCACTCTCCACACAGTTCATCGCACAAACTGTCCCCTTCCCTCTCCACACAGTTCATCGCAAACTGTCCCCTCCACACACACAGTTCATTGCACAAACTGTCCCCTCCACTCTCCACACAGCTCACCGCACAAACTGTCCCCTCCACTCTCCACACAGTTCACCGCACAAACTGTCCCCTCCACTCTCCACACAGTTCACCGCACAAACTGTCCCCTCCACTCTCCACACAGTTCACCGCACAAACTGTCCCCCTCCACTCTCCACACAGTTCACCGCACAAACTGTCCCCCCTCCAAACTGTCCCTCCCCCACTCTCACACAGTTCACCGCACAAACTGTCCCCTCCACTCTCCACACAGTTCACCGCACAAACTGTCCCCTCCACTCTCCACACAGTTCACCGCACAAACTGTCCCCCCTACCACTCTCCACACAGCTCACCGCACAAACTGTCCCCTCCCACTCTCCCACACAGTTCCCCTCCACCACACAAACTGTCCCCTCCACTCTCCACACAATTCATCGCACAAACTGTCCCCTCCACTCTCCACACATTCATCGCATAAACTGTCCCCTCCACACACAGTTCATTGCACAAACTGTCCCCCCTCCACTCTCCACACAGTTCACCGCACACAACTGTCCCCCTCCACACTCTCCACACACAGTTCACCGCACAAACTGTGTCCCCTCCACTCTCCACACACAGTTCATCGCACAAACTGTCCCCTCCACTCTCCACACAGTTCACCGCACAAACTGTCCCCCTCCACACACTCTCCACAAACTGCCCCCTCCAACACAGTTCACGAACACATCTCACAATCACGTGCACTGGCACTGTCAGTTACATTGGTTGCCAGCGATGACACCGGTGTACGGGTTACATGTGGGTCCCCACATAAAAAAAAAAACAAACTACCTCACGTACAGGAGAATAAATGGACCGGCTGACACCCTATCTTATCTCTATCAGTCTGTCTTCACCATCTGCTATATAGGCACAGAGAGAGAGAGAAAGACAGACAGACAGACACAGACAGACAGACAGAGACAGACAGACAGACAGAGACAAAGAGAGAGAGAACGAACAAACGAACGAACGAAATTTTGTTTCACCAGGGGAAATGAAATAAGCAAATTGTACATGTTTTTTTTCACCCACCCAGCCCTGAGAGAGAGAGAGAGAGAGAGAGAGAGACAGACAGACAGACAGACAGACAGAGAGAGAAAGAGAGAAATGAAAAAAGAGACATACAGACCGACAGACACAGGCAGACAGACAGACAGACAGACACACAGAGAGAGAGAGAATCATTCGTATGTCTGATGCAGGGTATATTCTGTTCATGTAGCCTCTGAACA
>JADBJO010007200.1:27500-30000 GCA_016801955.1 Conus betulinus
TATACATATATATATATATATATAATTATTCAATTTAAGTTACAGCAATATAAGTCAAAACAGAAGAAGAAGATAAAAAAAAGTAAATGAAGAACAGCTGACTTACTATGCAAGTGGTAAACACTTTAATAACCATTCAATTAAATATACAGACTCATGAAGACATTTTTTTTTCTGGTCAACTCAATTACATCAGATAGAAACAAATGAAGGTGGGGCTATGCTATGATCAGAGGGACTGAATGGCTTATAGATGTCTACTTTGGGCCTGAAACATGTCCAGGTGTAAAACCACCGAATTCTCTCTTTTTTTCTTTCTTTCTTTCTTTTTAATTTTAAAATAATTTATCAAATACACATGAATTCAGTGGGTTTTTTTTTTTTTTTGCTTAAATCAACTAAAAAAAAAAGAAAGCTTTGTAAGGAAATTCACTTGGCAACAAAATCACTATATACCATATTTGTGCGTGCTATGTACTCTTCTTCAATATTGTATCTGTATTTTAACTTATTAACAAAAACTTGTACAGTAGGCATATTTCCATTTGTTGTACAGTGGTACAAGTACTGTTTAGCAGACATCAAAATGAAATAAAAGATCTGATCAATGCTTATATCTTTATCAGAACTGAGAACAGCCAGTGGTAAGTCGTAATTTGACACATTGTGACATTTTTCATTCATTGCATACATCAAAGAATTCCAAAATCTTTAACAACACCGCAGTGCCAGAACATATGAGTGATACTGCTCTAAAACTGAAATGATTGTTGACTAGGTTTAGACTAGGTACATCTGATTTTAATGTACATCTTTTCGGTGTAAATCTTGTGACGATTGCGATCTGAAGTGGCTGTTGCGCCAAATGTCTAAAGAAGATGAAATATATTTCGTTCTTTGTTGTAAAAGGTTGAAAGACATTAGAGAACAATTTCTGGAGCCTAAACACTATCGAGAACCTTGTTTATTTAAACTAAGTTTACTGATGGCACCATCCGCCGTGGCTGGGAGGTCGTGGGTTCGAATCCATCAGAAGTCATGTGGGTTTTTCTGCCCCGACCGGCTCCTACCCAGAGTTTGAGTTGCTGCGGACTCATTTGGGAAGACTGGGACCACACAGTCGAGTTTCATCCACTTAATGGATGCGTTTCTGAGAGTGTTGCTCAAATTTCCTGACCAACACTGCAGGTGCCTGTATCTCTCGGGCCTGGTTGACGCTGGGATATATTATGAAAGGAAGCGTAGAGTACAGCCCTGTCATGTAGTCTCAGACCGAAATGGAAATCCGTAGCATCATCTTAATCATCGTCATTCTCATCGATCAGCATTTAAAAAAATGTCTCAAATTCTGTGGCCCTTCATGCCCTGCTCTCATGGTGACCGCAATTTTGATATCCTCTCCACGTCTGTGGCCTTAGTTTCGTTCCGTCGGGGTCACCGGTATCGGCGAGTCCATAGGGGCTGTTGTTGGGCGGACGTGGTGGCGCCCTCTGGTAGGAGAGCTCACTCACGACGGCTCCGGGGGGGGGGGGAGGGGGGGGGGGGGATCAGAAAGCAACAAAGAAGAAAACGGAAAGAAATTAGAAGAAAAGAGCACGAGTGTGGAATGAGAAATGATGCTGGAAGAAAAAGGAAAAGGAAAAGAAGAATAAGAAAAACAAACCTGCAAAGAGACATCCTCAGCTGTGTTAACCGGTCAGCGAGACTTCGGCTGATCTAAACACACACACAAAAAAAAGAAAAAAAAAGAAGAGTTTAAGTAGTGATTCTACCTATCAGTCATGCGTTTCCCCTGTTTCATAGGAAGTCTGTTGATTCGTCTTTTTGGCATCGGGGCCTTTTCTAGTCCTTAAAAAACAAAACTGTCCTTCTTTTACATCATATCATATTACACCTCTCTCTCTCTCTCTCTCTCTCTCTCTCTCTCTCTCTCTCTCTCTCTCTCTCTCTCTCTCTCTCTCTTTCATTTTCTACGTGCATTGCATTATCTTTGCTTGACCTGTATCATACATGACTTTACATTGCAGATTCGACTCAGGGCGAGAACTGAATATAAAAATCACAAGGATGGGTTATCTGTTATTCTCGTAAATAAAGGAACTCTCTCTCTCTCTCTCTCTCTCTCTCTCTCTCTCTCTCTCTCTCTCTCTCTCTCTCTCTCTCTCTCTCTCTCTCTCGCACGCACGCACGCACGCATTTTCTAATAGCGCGTTATCTTATTCGTGCGCGATCAGTATTTATTGTGTTTCAAGATTGCCAGAATCCTCAGCTCGATGAAGGCGGGCAGATCACTAAAAAGAATTTACATCGTACAACTACCTCATTTAGGGCCAGCCCTGGATATAAAAAATCACATCAGTGGTATGTGTTGTTTTCGTACATACAGAAATTTGCCCCCCCCCCCCCCCCCCCTCTCTCTCTCTCTCTCTCTCTCTCTCTCTCTCTGTGTCTGTCTGTCTATCTTTCTGTAAAGTAATGATGTGAAATGCAAAAAGAAAAG
>JADBJO010007200.1:42500-47500 GCA_016801955.1 Conus betulinus
TGGAAGGGTTTTGAGGGTGGGGAAAGGGGAAAGGCTGGAGAGGGAGGTGGGGGAGGGAGAGCGGACCACCGGTTTCACCATCCTTTGGCGTAATCGGTGCGGGTCATATTTGTTGTGGTCGGCCAGAAGTTGTTCTCGCATCAAATTTATCCACGGACACTTTTGGAGGGGGGGGGGGGGGGGGGGGGGGTTGAGAGAGAGAGAGAGAGAGAGAGAGAGAGGGGTCTTGCTGAGTACTGGATGGATTGCAACGTCAGGTTCTGCTTTCCCAAACCCTTCCCACACACACTGTTTTGAACTGGGTGGTTTGTAACGTCAGTGTCTATCTACTTTTTAACCCCATCCCATACACCCTCTCTTTGAACAGGGTGGTTTGTAACGTCAGTGTCTATCTACTGTTTTAACCCCTTCCCTTACGCTGTCTTTTAACAGGGTGGTTTGTAACGTCAGTCTCTATTTTCGATTCCACCCCTTTCCCACACACACTGTCTTTTCACAGGGTGGTTTGTAACGTCAGTCTCTATTTTCGATCCCACCCCTTTCCACACACACTGTCTTTTAACAGGGTGGTTTGTAACATCAGTCTCTATTTTCGATTCCACCCCTTTCCACACACACTGTCTTTTAACAGGGTGGTTTGTAACGTCAGTCTCTACTCTTCCGCTCCCTTCCACACACACTCTCTCTGTACAAGGTGATTTGAAACGGCAATATCTACTCTCCCAGCCCTTCTCTTCTCTCTCTCTCTCTCTTCTCTCTCTCTGTCTGTCTGTCTGTCTGTCTGTCTGTCTCTCTCTCTCTCTCTCTCTCTCTCTCTCTCTCTCTCTCTCTCTCTCTCTCTCTCTCTCACGCTCGCGCGCGCGCGCGCGCGTTAATGCGACCCGTAATTTTCTCAGAGTCTTTAGAGATAGATTGATTTTGTGCAGGTGGCAGGAATGGAATTTTCATATGGATAACAGTGAAAGATTGATTTATTACAGGTCCTTTTGTTCCGTGCCTGATGTTAAACCTATCTACAGCTAAATCTGGACAGGCGCACTTAAGGTATGCAACGACTAGATTCACACTTGGTATTTCTGAAATTACCGAGCATTTATTACCGTTATTATTCTCATAGTGAAGCAGATTTAATATGTCTACTTTGCAGAAAGGATACAGAAAAATGAAGTGAATTTTGTGTTTGTGTGTTGTCCTGTCTTGCACAAACCAAGAGCTCAGTATACACCGATCAAGTTTTGCAAATTCCCAAGCCAGTTTAGATTGGCTCTTCTTTTGGCACGTACTCATGAGCAAACTATTAAAGATTTGTCAATTTATTTATTCAAAGCATTCAAGTTGCGATCGTGTATTCTGTCATAAAGTATTGTTTTGAGTAGGTATTTGTTAAGTTTACGTGTAGTTGCTCAGATGCTAAGATGGCTGTCATTAACTCGCAGTCCCTTTCACGAGGGGCTATGGCCTAAAACGTGAATAAATTATCTTGAGCCTTGAGCCTTGAGTCTCTCTCTCTCTCTCTCTCTCTCTCTCTCTCTCTCTCTCTCTCTCTCTCTCTCTCTCTCTCTCTCAACGCGGTGACGGCCCTGATATAGCGCTTTGCAGCCGGCTGGGTTATAGGCAACACTACCTTACCTTGCCCTCTCTCCTCTCCCTCTCTCTCTCTCTCTCTCTGGGTCTCTCTCTCTCTCCCTCCCCTCTCTCCTCTCTCTCTCTCTCTCTCTCTCTCGCTCTCCTCTCTCTCTCTCTCTCTCCTCTCTCTCCTCTCTCCCTCTCTCTCTCTCTCTCTCTCTCTCTGTCGTTGACTCTCTGTATCTGTCTGTCTTGTCTGTCTGTCTGTCTCTCTGTCTCTGTCTCTCTATCTCTCTATTTGTACAAGGTGATTTGCAACATCAGTGTCTTCTCTCCCGTCCTTTTCCACACCCTTGGTCAGAAGGGTCAGTTTCTACCCACCCACCCCATTCCTCTCCATACACACTCCCTCCCTTTGTACAGGATGATAAGTACGGTCAGTATAGACTCTTCCACACCCCTCTGCATACACTCTCCCTTTGTATAGGATGATATGTATAGTCAGTATACATTCTTCCACACCCCTCTCCATACACACTCCCTTTGTACAGGATGATATGTATGGTCAGTATACACTCTTCCACACCCTCTGCATACCTCTCCCTTTGTACAGGATAATATGTATGGTCAGTATACATTCTTCCACACCCCTCTGCATACACTCTCCCTTTGTACAGGATAATATGTATGGTCAGTATACAGTCTTCCACACCCCTCTGCATACACTCTCCCTTTGTACAGGATAATATGTATGGTCAGTATACATCTTCCACACCCCTCTGCATACACTATCCCTTTGTACAGGATAATATGTATTGGTCAGTATACATTCTTCCACACCCCTCTCCATACACTCTCTTTGTACAGGATGGTATATATGGTCAGTATACATTCTTCAGGATGTATGTATGGTCAGTATACATTCTTCCACACCCCTCTGCATACTTCTCTCTCTCTCTCTTCTCTCTCTCTCTCTCCTCTCTCTCTCTCCTCTCTCTCTCTCTCTCTCTCTCTCTCTGTCTGTGTGTGTGTACAGGATGGTATGTATGGTCATATACATTCTTCCACACCCCTCTCTGTACACACTCTCTTTGTACAGGATGGTATGTATGGTCAGTATACATTCTTCCACACTCTTATGCATACACTCTCCCTTTGTACAGTATGGTATGTATGATCAGTATGTAGTCTTCCACACCCTTCTCCATACACTCTCCCTTTGTACAGGATGATATGTATGGTCAGTATACATTCTTCCACACCCCTCTCTCCATACACACTCTCGTTGTAGAGTGTGGTATGTATGGTCAGCATACATTCTTCCACACCCCTCTCCATACACTCTCCCTTTGTACAGTATGGTATGCATGGTCAGTATATAGTCTTCCACACCCTCTCCATACACTCTTTCAACGTACAGATGCTTTGCAGCCCTCTTTGCCCATTCTGTCCTTGTACAGGTAGTTTATAAGGTAACCAGCTAGCTGACTTTCCCATCCCTCTCCACATACTGTCTTGGTACGGGTGGTTTTGTAGGGGCCGGAATAGCTCGGTCGGTAGAGCGCCTGGCTTGTAATCTTGGTGATCCTGGGGTTGCGGGTTCGAATCTCCGCCGGGCCGTTTTGGTTCAGGGGGATTTTCCCCTCAGAGTTAACATTGGTTCTGACTCCATTTTCCCACACAGTCCCTTCGAATGAGACTATAAACCGAGGTTCCGTGTGTGAACGCACGCATGACCTCTTGCACACACGTAAAATCCCATCACCAATGTGCGCTCTGCGTGAAAAATCGGAAGAGTGAAAGAGTTGTGAAACTGAATGAACGATATTGACTGAATGACTCGGGGGGGGGGGGGGGGGGGGGGGGGGGGAAACTGAATGAAGCGCCAGCAGGCAGCTCTTCAGTCGGCTCTACCCTGGTAGGCAGCCCGTTGTGTAAACGAGAATGCGGGTTGTAAAGCGCTTAGAGCTTGGTCTCCGGCCGGGGACAGGCGCAATATAAGTACTCTTTGATGAAGAAAAAAAAAAACAAATTCAGCTTCTACTCCCCACTCCTTTGCACTCTTGGTACAAGTGGTTTGTAAGGTGGGTATACTACTCCCTCGGCCCTCTCCCCACTCTCTCCCTTTGTAGGGTTAGTACTCCCCACCCACCTGCACGCAGATGTCCATCTGTCCTGAGTGGTCTGCAAAGTCAGAATCTGGTCCTACCCTCATTCCCTCTACATGCATTCTCTGTGTGCCAGGCGGTATTGTAGGGTCAGCATTTACAGGTGAGTTTTGATGTCTCAAGGTGCAACAGCGGACGTCTGTTTCCTTCCGTGCTTCCTTTCTTTTCATTCCTCTTTCTGCTCTTTCATCCTTTTCTTCTTTTTTTTTTTTTTTTCTTTTCTTCCTTCTTTTTCTTATCCCTGTTTTTTCCCCTCGTAGTCTTCTTCTTCTTCTTCTTTCTTCTTCTTCTTCTTCTTCTTCTTCTTCTTCTTGTCTTCTTCCTCCTCTTACTACTTCTGCCTTCCTTCTTCTACTACCTTCTTCCTTCTTCGTCAAGTTGTCGGTGTCTTCTTTTTCCTTCCTCATCTCCTCAATGTCCTTCCTTCCTTCCTTCCTTCCTTCCCTCCTTCCTTCCTTCCTTCCTTCGTCGTCGTCGTCGTACTCGTCGTCTCATCTCCTTTTCTTTGCGCCTACTTTTTCTTCGTCTTCTTCTTTTTCGTCTTCTTCTTCTTCTTCTTCTCTTCTTCTTTTCTTCTTCTTCTTTCTTCTTCTTCTTCTTCTTCTTGTATCTCTTTTCCCTTTTCGTCCTCCTTTGTTTTTCTTTTTTTCTTTCCTCTTCCTACTGATTTTTACGTTTGTAACCGTTTTTCAATCCCACTATCAAGGTACATATTCCGTCAGCGTGGATGATGTCCAGACACACCGCCTGTGTCTGAGATCCCGGAATCCAGAGAACAATGGTTTGTCCATGAGGGCCAGCCAGGCCCCAGCGCAAAGAAAGGGGGACAGTATGGTGAAGAACACGAGTATCACGAGCATGCCAGATTATCATCATCTCCTGTTGACCACGGATTGGCATTGTGTGTAGAGGGGATAAGGTATACTCATCTCTCTAGGGGACTGGAGCGTGTTTTTAGTCCTTTAACTCTTCCGAGACCAGCTGTTCCAAACATCTCATCATTGTTCAGCAGCAGCTGAGTTGACCGTCACTGTCTTTCAATGCTTGTCGCCCCCTTCGTTTGTGACGCATTTCTCTCACTTCTTTATACGAACTGACGCAACACAATTGTAGTTTAAATCCGGAAATGCGTCTTCTCTTCTTCCCCTCACCAAAGAACTACCCATCTTGCAGTAACAGAAAGGCATCTTCAAGACTGCCGAGCCCTGCTTGAGCGTGAGTGCTCCATTCGCCCTGAAAGGGTTAAATGACTCTGAAAAGACGAGT
>JADBJO010007200.1:62500-75000 GCA_016801955.1 Conus betulinus
ACGCCTTTAAGGTAAATTTTTTATAGTACGCCATTCCTTTTATAGTAGGCTATATTATTTACGATTTGTTGTTTGTGTCAGCCAGTTCCTGACAGTGTACGTTTCCATAGCAGTGTATTCTCCCGTTAATGGTAAACTGTTGTTCATGGTTTGGGCCATACTTTTTTAAACTTCTGTTTCTCTGTAGTATTCTGTATCTTCATAGTTCACTGGTGTGTAGAGTAAGCTGTTTATAGTGTTGTTTTCTTTATAGTACACCGTTCTAAAACAGTACGCTGATTCGTTATAGCATACCGTTCGTTTATTGCATGCTTTTTATGTATCCTGTTCTTTTGTAGTTGCTGCTCCTTCATGGTGTATTGTTTCTTTACGACATAGTGTTCCTTTTTCAGTCGTTGTGTGCATCTCATTTATCGTATAGGCTTTTATTTCTATATATTATGTTGTTGTTTACAGCGTCTTCCTTCATACACAATCATTGACATTATAGTGTTCCGTTATATTGTTCCTGTATAAAGGATGTTCGTATCCTGGGTTCTTATTAACTTAGAGAGCAAACATTTTTTTTTTATCAGAAACTAAAGCAATAGTCCTCCAAAGGGAAGAAAACATAA
Organism: Conus betulinus; assembly: GCA_016801955.1. Classification (NCBI taxonomy): domain Eukaryota; kingdom Metazoa; phylum Mollusca; class Gastropoda; order Neogastropoda; family Conidae; genus Conus; species Conus betulinus. The sequence goes on from JADBJO010007200.1 coordinate 63,115, forward strand.
TAGAAAATCACAATGCCACTCTTCTAATTTTAGGCCACGTGGCCTTTTTCAAGAGAAAAAAACAAAAACAATACAACTACGTGATGTCCATCTTTGGCAACTGGTCACAGCAAAGAATTGACGTCATATATCACGACGTCAGTTCTTTGCTGTGACCAGTTGCCAAAGATGGACATCACGTAGTTGTATTGGTTTTTTTGTTTGTTTGTTTGTTTTTTCTCTTGAAAAAAGGCCACGTGGCCGAAAATTAGAAGAGTGGCATTGTGATTTTCTTTTCTTTTCTTTTCTTTTTTTTTTATTTGTGTTACACTTATTTCTTGATGTAATGTGTGTCTGCGCTGGAGGTATCGGTGTATGTTAGATAGGTCTCCTCGCCCTCCCAGTGCCACCCCACCCCACCCCCACTCTCCTGAAATGGGTTATTCGCTATCTGCCATACTCCCTCCCCTGGATGAAGACGTTAACCTGAACGTAACAACAGCCACAGACAAGACTTGGCTTGGGAACGATAGGCAGCGACGCGTTCAGACACAAAACTACTTTTTCCTACACTACGCTGCCTGCAGTCCTGCGAGGCGTAGCTAGCTCGCTGAACGCCTGTCGTCACCGTTCACTCAGGAACGCGCCGATGGCTTGAATGGTACTGCAGTCTGCTGGATCTCCCTCACAAGCCCGCAGATTGAGCAGCAACTGTGGTGACGTCCGTTGAAAGGTTCTTGTGGGTGGCACAGAACTGAGTCAGGCAGGGGTGGGGGTGGAGGTGGGGGGGGGGGGGGGGGGGGGGGGGGTGTTCCTGGTCCTTGGGCAAGTGTTCGCAGTGGTGGGCAGCAGCAGAGTCACCACCATGGAACTCGGTGACCGTGTGGTGTCCCAAGTCCGCAGTGTTTCGACCCTCAGGCTGACGATGATATCCTGGTCTTCGTCGGGAAGGAGACAGCAGCTGGGTTAATGTTGAACAATGCTGTAGGGTGCAAAAGTGAGGGGCTGCAGGTGGAGATCTACACAAACTTCAGCAAGTCATTGTAATGCCTCCACCGAACATTCAACGCCTACCTTGCGCCGAATGCGACAGAAATAAGTGATTGCTCGTTATTCATTTTCGTTGTCCTGAGTTTTGTTTATCTTGACTGAAGAGAAGAAGAAGAAGAGAAGGTCGAAACGCGTCGTGTTTTTTTTTTTTTCTTTCTTGTGATTCATTTATCCACGTTGTTCGGTGGAGTCATTACAAATGCTGTTGGGGTTACGAGAATGGTCGGTTGCAGAGTTGTCAAAGTATCATCGTTTTTTGCAGAGTTTTCAAAGTATCATCGTCTCAGCAGAGTTTTCAAAGTATCATCGTTCTTGCTGAGCTCGCAAAGTAACATCGTCTTTGCAGAGTTTGCAAAGTATCATTGTCTTTGCAGAGTTTGCAAAGAGTCATTCTCACCGCTTAGTATCTTTTATGTTCTTGCATTCAGGTTTAACGTCCGCTCCCACTTCAAGTGTTACGGATAATGAGGATATAACCACCCTCGGAGGGTATTAGCCAAGGTAGGGGGAGAGAACACACTTATTCTCCATTGAAAGCCCACCACCTCAGCTGCCACGCGTGAAGACTGGTCGCCAAATTATCGATGTACATGTCCATGCCAACGAGATTCGGATTCTCAATGTCTGAAGGCAAACGCAGTTCTCTACCGCCGAGCCTACCTCACAGCAAATCTCTCGTCCCGTTCGACAGTCAGCCGATTTTTTTTTTTTTTTTTTTTTTTTTTTTTTTTTCCTTTTCTCACTGGTAAACTCCACCAGGTCACTGAGCCCTGTGGGGTGTCTTCAGTTTCAGTTTCACTGTCCGAACGGGTCGGTTTTTCCAGCTTGCCCCTTCCGCTGTTGGGTTGTGGAGTTTCCAGCCTTCGTTGCGTCAGTGTCAGTGCAAGCTGACTTGTCGAGGAGTGTAGTTGCTTTTAAGTGTTGTTTGTTTTTTTGTTGTTGTTGTTGTGTTATTAGTGTTGTTGTTGTTGGTGTTGTTGTTGTCGTGCACGAACACCGCAACGCAGTAGTGTTGTTGTTGCTCTGCACGAACACAGCAACGCAGTTGTTTTTGTTGTAGTTGTGCACGAACCCAGCAACACGGTAGTGTTGTCAGTATGTATAGCCTCAAATCGAAAAGTTAGGCAGCTCCGTATAGACAATGGTTTAGCATATTTCATGATTGATCTTTTTTTTTTTCTTTGTTGATTTAGTAGAGACCATGCCTGCTTCCTTCTCCTGTTTATCTTCCTTAAGTTGCTTTACAATTGGTGACCTCCCTTTAATGCACCAAAGAGTTATTTATGATGTAATTGCGTGTGCTTTTGTTTATTTGCTTGTTTTGTTTTGGTTTGGTTTAGTTTTTGGTGTTCAGTTCAGCCTCCATTTGCCTCTTCTTCTTCGTAGTTCCTTCCCCGGTCACCTTGTTTGTTCTCGTTCATCTTCTGTTTTTTCTTCATCTCACTTTTTTTTTCATCTACTCGTTCATTCTCTTCTTCTCTCCTCCTCCTTACCCCCCGCCCCTGCTTCCCCCCCCCCTCCCCTTCTACGCCTCCAACTCCTCTTCTAGTTATTTTCTTCTTCATTGTCTTTTTTTTCCCCTCTTTCCCTTCCCCTTCTGCACCTCTTTCTCCTCCTCCCCTTGCTCTTGTCTTCCTCTTTCTGATCAAAGTCGGGAGTTGACCAAGGGATGTGATCTTTGGTAAGGGGCGTGCTGATATGAGTGGCCTAAACAATAGACTCACTGCACGACCATCGTCTTCAGTTATTTGCTGAGGAAAGGTCTACCCATATCACCTTTCTCTGCAGACGTCTTAGCAATAAAAAAAACGCGAATAAGAGCAGTGAGAACGAGGGGGGGACTTGAGGAGGAGAATGAATGGCTGGAAAAGAGGCGAAGGATAGAGAAACCTCGCTTCGACGTAATTATTAACTCGAGGAACATTCCTGGGGAGTGACCTGTACATTGGTACAAACACACACAAAAAAAAGGGGAGAGGAAGAAGGAAGGGCGAGGAGGGGTGGGGGGGAGGGGGGGGGGGGGGGGTTGGTGGTGGTTGAAAAACGGCGTCTTGAGATAGAAAAGAGTGGAGGTGTCCAAGCCATGGATCATGTTCTTCCATTGCAAGATGTGATTCACTTCTGACGTCGTAAAGCCCGTTCTTAACCAACCGAACCTTTGATTCGCGATGTGTTTCGGTGAACACGGTGTTGCGTACGAATAGTGTGGTGGCGAACTAGATCAGGTTTGGAGGAACTTAAGTTCACGTTCTTAACCACCACTTAATGATATGCATACGTCATCAGCTAGCGTCTGCTCAATGATGTGCATACGACCTTCCGGTTCTAAAGAAAAATGGCTACCTACGACAGCGATGTCGAAGATTTTGCTGCAGTTCATCTTGTAGCTGGACTATTACCTCTATCTTTGTACTGTGAATCTCGACAATCCCATAAACAGGGACATTTTTCCCACAAGTCGGTAAATAGGCTTGTGTGTCCCGTTTATTCAAATTGATCGGCGTGGTGTCAGCCATTTTGCTGCAATAGAAGTCCGAAATGAATCTCATCCGCAAAAGAGTTCGACCAGTCACATTGGAGAAACACGCAAGTTCCCAGAACACGGCTTGAGAACCAAAAAACTGTTCGCCAACACTGTTCGCGAATGCGAACCTCTCGAAACACGGTTTCCGAACATGTGTTTGTGCGGTTCAGATGCAAACTTGTTCGGAGTCTTCTGAAACAGTTTGCAAACTGATTGAACGCCCAGGTGATCCTCTGTCGCTGAATGTAACCACAATATCATGGTTAAGATTGTAACATAGGTCAAAACACGTAACCACAGAATTCGTAGTTTTGATTGCAGCCAATGTCATATTTGAAGCTTATAATATAAATTTAGTGATATCGTGATTTATGAGTGAAACCACCGTAATGCGTGTTACTGTTTTAGTCAGTTTTGTGGCTCTTAGTTAACTTTTACACTGTTCATGGTAGATATAGTCTCCATGTTTTGCACATTGTAGCGGTATGTTAGCGGTTAGGATGGTAATCCATGTCGTGGGTAAGAGTTACCAGCCGCAGTTTTAATGACAATTTTTCAAACTGTGACACGGTTTACCTGCATTTTTTTTCTTCTTGAGATGTGATGCATGCTATAGCGTACTGTTGTTGGTTACATGGCTACGATTGCGATCCATGTCATGACACATTGTACCACACCATCTGTAGTTAGTGCAAACTATAGTATGGCTCAGAGGAGCCAACCACGTAGTTCATGATAAAGTCTGTGACCCTTTGTGCGTCATATTGTGACCACAATAATCATCAGGCTTTGCAGTCCACATTTTGACTCAGAGTAACCGAATAGACTAACAATAGAATGGAAGTCACACACACACACACACACACACACACACACACACACACACACACACACACACACAAGCGCGCGCGCACACACACACACACACAAGCGCGCACGCACGCGCGCGCGCGCGCGCGCGCGCACACACACACACACACACACACACACACACACACACACACACACACACACACACACACACACACAAGCATTGCTTCTCAACTCCGGGGTTCTCCAGTGAGAAGACAAACAGACGCAACAAACCCATTACCAACAACAATAATGTTGTTTTGTGAGGTACTGATGAGCGCTACAACAGCCGAGTGTCTTTAAAATCTTAAGTCAGCTTCTCCCAGAAAGTAGGTAGGTTGGGGGGGGGGGGGGGGGGGGGGGGGGGGGAGAGGGGAGGAGGATGGGGAAGGAAAATGGGGAAAATGGCGGATGGGACTCAAGCGGGGAAGACGCGGATGGGAGGGGGTGAGGTTACTGAGAGGGATTTTTCCCGTTCGTTCGTGCACAGACCTAGTCTTAATCCCCGCGCTGCACATGTACCCACGCAGAAGGATAGATACACGTTTCGACGTACGTTCAAAGGCAGCCGATCAATATCATCCATCATAATGTGCTAGATCCGAACAGCAAGTCTTTGACGTAATTTACATTTACGTCATCGTGCTGTGCCGCTACTTTCCGACTAGCAATGGCTCAATTGGTTGCAAAAAAAAAAAGAAAAAAAAAAAAGCGGCCAGATATACACGGTCATACGCTAAAGCTAGCTGTCTTAGAAATGAAATTACGTTGGGGTTATTGACCAACGTCTAAGAAGAGATTGAGGAAGAAGGACGAAGCTGAAATGGAACTAGAGACAGAAGGGTAAGGAAGACCAGCGGTTGAAGACGGAGAAGCAAAAAGCAGGAAAATGATTGAAGAAGAAATGATTGGGACAGATAATTGAAGGAGAGAGAGAGAGAGAGAGAGAGAGAGAGAGAGATGGTGATAGTAATGATAATGATGGTAGTAATGATGATAGTGATGATGATGACAATAACAAACGAAAGTAATATTAAGAATGGCAACAATGATGACGGTGATAATAGTTACAAACAAGATGCAAAGCATATAAACGTACTCCCAGTTTATCTTGTTCGGTATCGTTACGTTAAATTTTGAGGTAGGCCTACACTTTTGAAACTGATGTTTTAGCCCTCACCGAGCTGAAGCCGTGTACCAACCAAATTTCATCCAAATCGTACAATATGTCAAGAATAACGGGTTTTAACAGTCAAATTTTGAAACACCACATGGAAGTGCTATTTGAGTGTGATAACCTTTCTATAAACCAAATTGTATTAAAACCTACCAATATTTAAGAAATAACGGCAAAATAACGGTTTTAACAGTTATTTAACCGATGTACACTTTTGAAACTGGTATCTTAATCCTCACTGGGCTAAAGCCTATACACCTACCACATTTCATCCAGATCGGACAATATGTCAAGAAAAACGGGTTTTTAACAGTCAAATTTCGAAAAACACTATCACTATATGGAAGTGCCATTTGTGTGTGATAACCTTTCTATATACCAAATTTCATTAAAATCCACTAATATATGAAAAAAATAACGGCAAAAAACGAACGATTTTAATGGTTATATAACCGATGTACACTTTTGAAACTGGTATTTTAGTCCTCACTGGGCTAAAGCCTGTGTACATATTTACCAGATTTCATCCAAATCGGACAATATGTCAAGAATTATGGTTTTTAACGGTCAAATTTTGAAACACTATATAGAAGTGCCATTTGTGTGTGATAATCTTTCTATACACCAAATTTTATTAAATTCCACCTATAGATAAGAAATAACAACAAAATAATGGTTGTTTAATAGATTTTCAGCATTACATCACTTACATATGGCAAGAGGCTCCGATTTGTCACAAGATCATCCACACCGCTTAAAAAATCGGCCAAGTACTTTCTGAGATATTCCATAAAAAGAAGAAAAACAGTTACACCCGTTAGTAACGGCGCTAACGGTAAACTAAAACATCGCTCATTATTCGTGACCCATAATGAACATACCTACAGATTTTCAGAAAGATCGGCCAAGTACTTCTGAGATATTCCATCAAGAAAAAACCCGTTACAGGCCGTTACAGCCCTTAGTAACGGCTTTAACGGTAAAACCCAAACATCAGGCATCATCCCAAGTCAAGTCAAGTAAACTTTATTATCTCAATTTGAGAAATTAATTTGTGGTCACACACATTCACAGCAAATAAACAATAATTTAGCCACATTACCCATTTTCTCACATATGACATACATTCATATAGAGGAATTTGGATTTCAATTAAACATCTTCTCGGTTCAAGAAATCAATGGACAGGGGAATAAAACTTTGTTTAAATCTGACACTTCTGCATTTAACCGATCGATATCTTCGTCCTGACTGAAGAAGGTCATACTGATTTGCAAGGACGTGGGTCTGGTCACACGTAATCTTCTTCGCTTTACAACTAACACGGCACCTATATAGCTCACTCAGACTTTTTTGTCTCTCACCAACGATTTTTCCTCCCACGTTCACCACCTTTCTCAAGCACATTTCTGCTCTTCACAGTCAACCCACCATACCAAACACATAAATGAGAAAGTTAGAACAGATTCCAAGAAGCATGAATAAAATGTCCGAAGAATGTCAGTATTCACATGAAATGATCGCAGCTTGCGAAGACAATATAAATCTGGTTTAACATTTTTTGTGGACATACTCAACATGGGATTTAAAATTCAGCTTATTATCTATAAAAGTTCCTAAAATTTGTATGATTCAACACGTTCTACTTCAGCACCTTTGATAAAAAGTGGTGGTACAGCTTTTGGATTCTTTCTAAAATCAATCAACATTTCTTTCGGGCATTATTCGTGACCTATAATGAAGGTACCTACTAATTTTCAGAAAGATCGGCCTCTTACTTTCTGAGATATTCCATAAAGAAGAAAAACCGTTACAGGCCCTTACAGCCGTTAGTAACGGCTATAACGGGGCAAATTAAAACATCAGCATCATCCGTGACCCATAATGAACATACCTGCTGATTTTCACAAGATCGGTGAAGTATTTTCTGAGATATTCCATAAAGAAGAAAAAACCGTCACAGACCGTTACAGCCGTTAGTAACGGCTAGAACGGTAAACTAAAACATCACTCCTTATTCGTGACCCATAATGAACATACCTACAAATTTTCAGAAAGATCGGCCAAGTACTTTCTGAGATATTCCATAAAGAAGAAAAACCGTTACAGGCCGTTACAGTCGTTAGTAACGGCTATAACGGGGGGTAAATTAAAACATCGGGGCATCATCTGTGACCATTACTTAACATATATGCAAATTTACAGAAAGATCGGCCAAGTACTTTCTGAGATATTCCATAAAGAAGAAAAACCGTTACAGGCCGTTACAGCGTTTAGTAACGGCTATAGCGGTAAACTAAAACATTGGGCATCATCCGTGGCCCATAATAAACACGCCTACAAATTTTCAGAAAGATCGGCCTAGTAGTTTTGTCTGGAGCGAGTGGAACACATTTTTTGACCACGGACAGACAGACAGACACACAGACAGCATTTCTTCGTTCCCATTCTAAAGTACTCCCTGTTCTATAAGAACTGGGAGTACAAAAACGATAGTGATGATAACAACGACAAAAATCATGAAAAGACGGCAGAGAAGAAGACGACGACCAAGAAGAAGAGAAAAAGGAAGAAAAGAAAGCGTTGATGACGAAGACGATGAAGGAAAACAGTATCATGAGGTGATAATGAGGACAAATTAACTAGCAGGTCCGTTTTAGTCTCACATGCCCCGTCCTCCACGTACCGGACCATGGCTAAGAATGGAAATGTGTGAAAACCTAGAGAAATCTCTGCGAGTTACGTAAAGTGAACTGGTTCACACTGCCTTGCCAGTTCAGGCCAGACGTACCGGGTCACCCGCCCAACCAGCAGCCGACTGGCTCTGGGTGGGTTCCAGACATGAGACTTGGTGTCTCATACAATGCTGGCTTTGACAGCCAGTAGTTGGCAGAGCACATGCAGGCCACCCGTTTTTGACACAGTGTTGTTGTTTACGGTCCCCTGAAAGCTGATCGCGTGGCTTGGTCGCACGGATGCTTTAATGAACGCTGGAGCAGATGGGATCTTTACTGCCGTCTGTCCTCTGGCTCAGTCTCATTAAAGAGGTGTCACGGCGTGCGGACTGGTCCGTCCACGCTACACAACATCAGCTGAGTTTCCAGACCACACTGCGCACGATTTACAGCTGATGAATGAATGAAATCATGACGAAGATGAGAGAGGATTGAAGACGAGGGTCTCGTGGATACGATATTGCAGATCTCTGACCTGCGCATTGGCCCACGCGCGCTGGTCAGACGTTTGGTATCTGTCCTCTGTCAGGTGGGACAAGGCAGAGGTTGTAACCAGCCCGGACCGTTATGTCGTCCATCAGGGACTTCTTCGATCTCATTCTGGGGTGCCTCTTTGCCCTGTGTAATAATCGTGGTCACGGCGTCATAGTGAGATGCGTATTTGTATGTCACAAGGATGTATACATTGAAGATCGTTTTACCACGATGAAATTGCTCGTGAGAGGCTTTTGATGATCTGATACCGTTTATTTGGTCTCTGGATGCCAGTGAACATCTTCCAAATAGAACAAACTCCCCCAAACCGTAATACTTTCAGCCAGAATATGACTGCAAGGACATGTAAGCAGATATTTTCATTTATGAATGTACAAAATACAGAAAATGAAATCAGTTATGTTTTTGTAAACATTGTCACGACGTTTAGGGAAGCGCTACAATAATCACCTGGAAATGTACTCTGAGATCGATGATATGGGCCTATTGATGGTGGTTCTGGATCTGTTGTACCAACCCTTGATAAAAGAAAAATCATTTTGAAGAAAGGCTTTCATTATACCCACCATCACTGTTTGCATGCAGACGTCTTTCATTCACATGTGACATACCAATCTCTTCCTTTTATGCTCTGTGAGGCCGTGGTTTTAAATCCAGTTGTAGTCATTACGAAAAAACAAAACTTTAAAGCCCACTCCCATTACCATTCCCCTCCCCGAAAAAAAAAAACAAAGAAAAAGAGGAGGAGGAAGAGGAAAAGAAGAAGAAAAAAAAAAAAGGGAAGAAGAAGAAGAACAAGAACAATAACAGCAACAACAAGGAAAATGCTTAATGCATTGTAGAATACATCAAAGCACAGAAGTAGATGTCCGCCATGTTCTCTGACATGGTGATAAGAAGTGAAAGTGAATAGTCGGTACTACTGGGGGGAAAACATGGAGTGTAGAGCAGTACTGAAAGTGTTCTGTATTGTCCATTAACACTCGTCTACCTCAAATGTATTAAGTCTGAGGAAAACTTTGAGGGAAAATCTGTTCATTAAAGGATATTTTGTGGATAAAAAAAAAATTCATGCACCTTGCCCTCCTGTGTGAAAGGCCTATTTATAATCACTGCAACGTTAAAATTAAAGGCATAAAATACTACATGCTCTCTTTGTGTTGTGGGGGACGTATTTCCCTTTATCATAGCAACTTACTAGCTTTAGGGAGCCATGGCTACTGTTTTCACGATGAAAAACTGTAACTATTGTTAAGAACAGCGAAGCCACGATTATAGATACAGTTATTACAGTTGTCAAAAATGTTGTACAAAAATGTTATCATGATGATCCGAAAACATTAATTCCAGTGGAAACGATTAGTTTTATTGGTTTTGACGCTGCAACGGATGACGAGTCGAAAGAAGACGAGCTATCTTTGAAAGGCGTATAGCGCACGCAGCGATACCGATGATCACAGCACGCCAACGCATGAGTTTCTTTTCTTCTTTTTTTGTTTGTTTGTTAGTTGTGTCCATTTTTAGGGAAAAGGAGACAAACAAACAAACGAGTAACTGCGAAGATTCAATTATAGTGATCAAATGCGATAAGGAAACTTTCGCAATTTTTATAGTCTCTCTGACGCTGGTCATCTGCCATAGATTGTCCTGTGTAACCGGGACGTCACAAGAAGACAACTGTTGATGTTTAACACTATTGAAATATCACCCAAGTTATTTATGACTCATGCATTACGGCTATCGTCGCCGTTGTGGTTCAAACTGAAGTAGCTAGATTGTTAACGATAATATCAGAAAGGATGTGTCTCAGTGTATGGCAGGTGTATGGCGTGTAGGCGAGTGACAATGACTGAATGTCGGTGAACGTGTCAATATGACGGTGTTGTCGACCGGAGGCAGTGGCCGAGCGGTGCTAACACTTGATTCCCAATCTGTGGGTCGCGGGTTCGGGCCCGGGCAGTGCTAGGTGGGTGAAGTGTGGAGCGGGATGTTTCCCATCTCCCGGGTCATCCAATGTGCAGACCTGCTGGTAATGAACCCAATTCATGTTCATAGCAGGCCAGATGATGAAACAGGCACGTTGAAGATCCTTTACTCCATAGCGGCGTTCGGTGGAGGATAGAAGAAGCACAACAGTATCCATCGTGCAAACAGGGATACAGGAAGAGGAAACGACCGCCGCCGAGTGGTTTCCATTGTCCACTGACATGATGTGATGAACGCTCAACACCAGTGTGGTTCTTTCCCTTGTCTTCGGCGGTGCGCTACCAGCCATTGGTAACTGCAGTGACACTAGTGATGATGACAGTAATGGTGATAATGATGATAATAATATGATGATGATATAGTAATAATAATAGTAATAATAATAATAATAACAATAACAGTAATAGTAGGAATAATAATGATGATGATGATAATAATAGAAATAAAAATAACGATAGTAATAAGAACTGTCATAATCATCAACATGACGATGATGATAATCGTAACAGCAATAGTGATCAGTGTGATGTATTATGTGCTGTCATCTACGATTTAGATATCTTATTCAAAGCCTTACAGCTGGGACCTTCTCCAAGTAAATCGTTTAGCGTTTGAATGGATACAGCAACAAGTATCCACCAAATCGTTCGTAACTTCGCTAGCTCTTGGATTATTAAGATGTTTGTAATTATCATAAGCAAACCCAGCATTGAAAACTAAATTCCAATCGCCCGCCAGATTTGAATTGAGTTTTCTCAGTTCCTGCAGGTGTTCATACTTCTTTGGTGTAACTGTGGATTCTCTCTGATTGTACCGAATACATCTGTAATCCAGAAATCCCTATTCCTGAAATTAATTGAAACGAGCAAGTAATTTCCATTCGGACCTTTGAACACCATTTTTAAACTCGGTGTTATCAGTATTAGATGAGACTGTCATTCCTTTGTACTTGTTCCTCTGAATTCGCGTCAGTTGAAGTGGAATAACGGTGGCATTCCTTTTTCTGCTCTACAGTATCAATCCGTTTCTGAATTTAAATGAGCGTTCTGAAGTTAAAAATTAGGAATCGGGCAATTCTGCCTCGGTCT
>JADBJO010007200.1:87500-102500 GCA_016801955.1 Conus betulinus
CTCCATGAAGACCTTCTTCAGGAAAGTTACACCGGATCTGATTTTTTTTTTTTTTTTTTGGTTGCTTTTGAAGAGACATGTAAACGGCGATTTGGATACGTTTGAAAGAAACTAGTCTGTTGACGTGTTTGTTATTGTAGTTGTTTAAACGAACATGCTTCGGATCGATTTTGACGATGTGACACACCAGAAATGGCGCCCAGAAGTCTGCTAGGCTGTGAACATGATTAGTAACAGAGCCTCCTGACGCTTCAAACTGGGCGGCTGCCCTGCCCATGGGGCAAATACGGGGAAGTAACTAGCTGTCATGAACCGTTTAAAATCGGGGAAATAACTAGCTGTCGTGAACCGTTTAAAATCGGGCAGTAAAGGTTCCGTTGGAGGAACACTGTCTGTCTGTTAAACTGTCTTCTTGGAGAAGCAATTTGCACTGGGAAAACGGAAGAAGCTGGCATAGTAGGAGGGTTGTGGCTCCATCTTCCCTTGGGAAAACTTCACAAATTTTGCTAAAAAAAAAAAAAAAAAAAAAAAAAAAATCCGTCGTCGTCTGGGGAGAAAATGGATGTAGCATGAACACAAGTGAAGTGAGGTGAAGTGAAATGAGGTGTGTGTGTGTGTGTGTGTGTGTGTGTGTGTGTGTGTGTGTGTGTGTTAAGCCATACAATACGAAACTGATAAGCTTCAAATCATAACTCAGTTTAGTATGTCAGCTTGAAGTACTTGGCAATCATGCTAACAAGCTGATAAGTAATCGAAGTGTTTCCCCGTCAGAACAGCGATTACAACAGAAAAAAACCCGTGCAGATAACTGGCAAACATACATTGCGACATAGCTTTACAGAAGATCAATTAATTTTTTTTTTCGTAGTACTTCTTCAAACGCCGCAGATACTAAGCCCATATAAAGGCTATATAAAAAATTAACCTGCTGCCCCTTTCCCCCCTCCCCTCTCCCCCTTTTTCTTCTCCAGGACGGAAATGGGGAAGGGAGGGGGAGAGGGGCGGAAGAGGTGAATATTGAATTGTTCCAAATGAACCTGAATGCTGTATCTTTGTGTGTTTCTCCGCTTTCGACCAATCATTTTTCAACGATACCAGTTTCCAGTCTAAGAGACATTTGGTTCATAAAAGCATCGTATTTTTGTTTTATGTTTGACTTTCAATGATTTCTTGAGCAGACTGAGTTGCGGCATTATTCTCTCATTCTGCATGTTTCAGTGTTGCTAGTAAAAGAATAAAGTCGCATTTATGGACTTTATATTCGACGGAAAAGGGGGGGGGGGGGGGGGTATTTGAAGTAGGGGAGTACATACATCAAGTCACAGCACGTGTACTTTGAGCATCACGTTGTCAGGCTAAGGGGACGTTAATCTCAGCATTCATCCGGCGCTGAGAAACGTCAAGGGCGCCTTCCTACCTCACTTGGTCAGAGCTCTGGGCTGATGTTCAGAACGTCGTGAGTGCCCGGTGACAGCATAACCTTGGGCCCTGTGGCTGCTTTCCTTGACGTGATGTCGTTCTGGTGGGGTCAGTGTGGTGTTGGATTGGTTCCCCCTTTACCTGTATCTGCTGGGATGGTCATCGCTGTGCGCCACATTATCTGAGGTGGGCGGTGGACGTCAAACCTGGAAGTTAGCGATGGAATTCCTCGGCTCCCCAGTGCCTCAAGGGAAGATATTAACCACGGTCTTCTGTGCTGATTATTTCCTTTCTCCTTTCACTCTCTTCGACTGTCTATCTGTATGTCTGTCTGCCTGTCTCTCTCTCTCTCTCTCTCTCTCTCTCTCTCTCTCTCTCTCTCTCTCTCTCTCTCTTTCACTCTGTGACTGTCTGTCTCCTCCTCTCTCTCTCTCTCTCTCTCTCTCTCTCTCTCTCTCTCTCTCTCTCTCTCTCTCTCTCTCGAGTACTGAGAAAATGTTTTATAATAACATAAAGATGAACGTAGTAAATTCTTATCGATATCTGGGCATCCTGTTTTCCACACGACTGAGTTTTAAGCATGCATGCCAAGATTTAGCAGGTAAAGGGAAACGAGCTGCCATCAGCATTATTTGCAAGTTGTATCAGCTAAACAACAACTCTTGGAAATTGTATTTGAAACTTTTTTTGATTCTCAGATTCAACCCACTGGTGCTGAGATCTGGGGTCTAGAAGATGCTTCATCTGTCATTGAAAGGGTCCATTTATTTGTAATAAAGAAGTATCAAGGGGTTTGTATTAAAACACCAAACGACCTTGTGTATGGTGAATTGAATCGATTCCCATTAACGATTAATTCTAATGTTTCTTGCATCAGATACTGGGTTGAAACTGACTCGAATGGAGGAACATAGATTACCATCCAAAGCGTATAAAATGTTATCAAATTTGGCCAATAGAGAAAAATAAATTGGGCCTCAAGAGTTCGTGATATTTTGAATAGTTATGGCTTCTCCTATGTATGGGAATACCTAGGCGTGGGGTGTGCATAAATTCCTTTGCAAAGATGTTTAAGCAAAGACTAATCGACTGCAGGCGGCAGAACTGGAATCATCATATGAATGATAGCAACAGATTTAGAATACAGGAAATTCAAGACATCGCATAATCTGGAGCCATACTTACTACTGGGTTTGGATAGATTTATTCGATGCACTCTGACAAGATTTAGATTTGTACTTATAAGTACACAGTTCAAGATACAAAAGGAACAGTGAATGTAGGACAGTATGCCCGTTGTGCACATCATCCGCTGATGATGAAATTCACTGTGTTTTTTGTTGTCCTGCTTTTGATGGTTTAAGACACAGTTTAATCCATCCAAAATGTTAGAACAATCCCAGTAACGTCAGATCAACGTTACTTTTAGCATCACAAAACGCACAGATCATCAGTAATTTTGCCATATATCTATATAAAGCCTTTAAGAAAAGAGAAATAGCCATGTCCTAAATCACCAATTTTACTAGTAAATTGGCGTCAATTTAGTGTATGATACCATGTACTAACTTGTGTAATGTTGTTTTCATTTTCCTCTTTGTTTCTTTGAATTAGCTACAAGCAGATGATGGATTGACAGTATAATTCGAATTTGTCTTACTATGTCTACTGTCAGTGTTCACACCCCTTCAAATGGGACTTTGGCCTTACTGAATAAAATTTTGTTCTGTCTCTCTCTCTCTCTCTCTCTCTCTCCCCCCCCCCCCCCCCCCCCCCCCTTCCCTCCCTCTTTCTGTCTCTCCCGTTTCTTTTACTGTCTTTGACGGTCTGTCTGTTTGTCTGTCTCTCCCCTTCCCTCCCTCCCTCTTTGTCTTTTTCTTTCTCTTACACTCTTTGTCTGCCTGTCTGTCTTGCTGTCTGTCTCTCTCTCTCTCTCTCTCTCTCTCTCTCTCTCTCTCTCTCTCTCTCTCTCTCTCTCTGTTCACCGTTGTCGACTTTTTTTTTATCCACGATAGTTCAAGTAAGTTTTTACACCTTTGTCCATTTTTTTTTTTTAGAGTGTATAACTTGCTGTTTTGTTGTTGTTGTTGTTGTCGTCGTTGTTGTTGTTGTTGTTGTTGTTGTTGTTGTTGTTGTTGTTGTTGTTGTTTCGTCGTCGTCGTCTAGTGACAAGGAACTGAGTTCAAACACTGGAATGCTCACTAACTGTTGATACTGCAGTTCTGTTAGTTGGTATGACATCGTTCCGTAGTTTTTGCTGCACCAAAATGTTTTAGTTTGGTTGGTTGGTTTGATATTTCATTTTACGATTTTTAAAAATCTGCTCGCAATAAACCAAAGGGAATAGCTGGTCTAGTTTTTGTTGTGTCTCAAGCAGACCCATATTTAATCAGTATTTAAAATTGTATTCTTTATATCTGTTGTTGTTTGGGGTTTTTTTTCTCTGTGGCAGGACGTGGCTTTTCTGATTGTATTCTTTATATCTGTTTGTTGTTGGGTTTTTTTTTCTCTGTGGCAGGACGTAGCTTTTCTGATTGTATTCTTTATATCTGTTGTTGTTGGGTTTGTTTTTTTTTCTCTGTGGCAGGACATGGCTTTTCTGATTGTATTCTTATATCTGTTGTTGTTGGGTTTTTTTTTTTTCTCTGTGGCACGACATGGCTTTCTTGTAATTTTTTCCCCACATTTTGAGAGTCCTGGAAGGACCCTATAATCATGTCGGATGGGCTGAAGTGAAATTGAGAGTCACGTCAATTTGTGTTGTTTGTTACTTGGTTTATTTCTTTATTTAGTTTAGTTTTGTTTTATTTATTTCTATTTTGATTCATTCATTTATCAATTGTTGTTATTACTAGTAGTATTAGTAGTGTTTTTATTGTTATTATTATCATCAGTATTATTATGGCTTCTTTCAGACGAAGAGAACGGCGGGCACTTGACCTCCCCGTCCTCCACCTCGGACTCGGACTCCGCCATCACCATGGTCCTGTCAGACGGCGAACGGCATCCGGTCGTCATCAAGGAGGAGACGGAGAGCGAGACGGAGCTCGCCGGCACCTCGTCCTCCTCTTCCTCTCCCAGCCGCACCCCTCCCTCCGCCTCCTTCCGCCCCCAGCAGCAGCAGCAGCAGCAGCAGCATCACCACCACTACCAGCAGCAGCGCCACCCCAGCGACCAGCCGGCGGCGGGGGCGAGGTGCAAAGGGGTGATGGTGGGTGGGGAGCCGAGCACAGCGGTCATCCTGGTCAGTCGCCGGACGGGCCGGCGGGACCACGTGGTGCTGCAGAGTCTGCTCAACCGCAAGCGCGCGCCCGGCCGCATCGAGAAGCGCGTGGTCGTCAACAAGAGGTGAGTGTGGGACGTGGGATGGGGTTTGGGGAGTGTGGAGAGGAGTGTGGTGGTGGGGGGGGGGGGAGGGGGGAGGGGCGCGGAGGTGTGTTTGGGGGATGAGGGGTGGGGGGGTAGGGGGTGGAGGGGGGAGATGGAGGGGGCGTGTTCATGCGTCACGTGTCAGGTCTGTGTGTGTGGTGGTTTCGTTTTGTTTTCTTGTTTATCTAAGGTTGTCTTGTGTGTGGATGGTGGTGTGTGGTGTATAGTGTGTGGGTGGTGTATGGTGTGGGTGGTGTGTGTGGTGTGTGTGTGTGGTGGTATGGTGTGGGTGGTGTATGGTGTGTATGGTATGTGAGGTGTATGGTGTGGGTAGTGTATGGTGTGGGTGGTGTATGGAGTGTATGGTGTATGCTGTGGGTGGAATATGGTGTGTGTGGTGTATGGTGTGGTGGTGTATGGTGTGGATGGTATATGGTGTGGGGTGGTGTATGGTGTGGGTGGTGTGTGTGGTGTATATGGGTGTGTGTGGTGTCTGGAGTGTGATGTATGGTGTGTGTGGTGTATGGTGTGGGTGGTGAAGTGTGGTAGTTGGTGGGGTTTTGTTGTTGTTGTTGTCGTCGTCGTCTTGACGATGTCCTGCAGTCCTTTCCCGTCCTGTCCTGAGCTGTCCTGCCTACACCTGACCTGTCCTTCCGATCAATGACCTGCCCCGTCTCCCCCCCTCCTACCCCCCCCCCCCCCCCCCCCCACCCGGCCTGTCCAGTCTCCTCTGGACATGTTCTGCTTCCTGACCAGTCCTGTCTCCAGTTGACCTGTCCGTGTCCTAGCCTCTTGTGCCGCCTGCTGTCTTTGACCTGACTACCATCTGACCGTCCCTGTCCTTGACCTTCGTGTCCTGTCCCGACCCTTGTTCTCTTGTGTTCTGTTCCGGTGGTCTTTGTCTGCGGCTCTTGTAAAGGGGGGGGGGGGGGGGGGGAGACTCCTATCTTACTCAGGATGCCGTACGTACAGCCTTTGAAGAGCATTTGCATTTCCTGCCTTTTTTTTTTATTCTTTTATTTTTTGAGTTTTTGCCTTTGATCGTGTATGCCCTACGTTTCGTTTTTCCCGTGGGGCACATTTTGTGTGAAGTAGCTGACATAGTCCCTGCAGCTAAATTGGGCGACCTTTTGTGGGGGGTTGCTGAGCTAATCGCACTTCTTCTTCTTCTTCTTCTTCTTTTTCTCCTTCTTCTTCTTCTTCTTCTACTTATTCTTCTTCTTCTCCTTCTTCTTCTTCTTCTCCTCCTCCTCCTTTTTTTTCCCTTCTTCTTCTCCTCCTTTTCCTACTGCTCCTTCTACTTCTCCACCTTCATCTCACTCTCCTACTTGCCCTTTACCTCCTCCTCCTCCTCCTTCCTTCCTTCCTTTTCCCCACTTTTCATCTGTCTGCCTGTCCCACTTACCCCCGACCTCTCTCCGTTTCTCCTCAGTGCCCCTACCCCCTCTGTCTGTCTTACTCATACCTTATTTCTATTCCCCCGTGTTCTGCCCTTCTTCTTCGTCGGTGAACACTTTAATTTTATCAGCGATTTAGAGTTGGGTTATCACTGATCAGTATTTGATATTAATTTTTCGTTTGAAAATAATTTCCTCAGTTCTGCGTCCCTCCTGTCTGTCTTTCTGTTTCTGACTCTGTCTGTCTGTCTGTCTCTTTCTCACTCTCTCACTCTCTCTCCCCTCTCTGTCATCTCTGTCTGTGGCACGTTGCATGTCCATTTCTATCGTATTTGTTCTTTTTAGAAGAACAGGGGATCATATAAGTATACAGTGTGTATTCTGTTCTGCACCCGCTTTCTCTGTGAGCAAAATGTATAAATCCAGATTTTCTGGTGGTGGAGAAAAATCATTAACGCACACACACACACACACACACACACACACACACACACACACACACACACACACACACACACACCTCCATCGCAAAACAGATGGACCGAGGATTATAATCCTACAATAAGCCGACCCAGAGGACTGGGTTTTTTTTCTTGTTTTTGTGTAGATCTTAAGTCCTCCTTTGGCACTGCTCATGAACTGTTGCTTGTAAAAACGTCGATCATTTCTAGATGATTCTTTCGACACTCAAATTCATTTCGACATTTCTTTTCAGTGGACGATATCTTCAAATGTGTGTGCATCTAGGTTTCTTTGGCAAAACAAAGGTGGTGTGCCGCAGAGCTGAGTACTAGACCCTCTGTTGTTCTCAGGAGACCAGTGAATTGACGTTTGTCTTTAAGAATACATTTATGAGTGACGAAAAAAAAAAGCAGGTTTCTGAACGCTGGAATGTGAGAGAATTCTTCTCTGCTATCAAGCCCAGCTCGTCGTTTCTTTCAGCTGGTTAGGATTGACCTGTGTACCTTCCTCGTTTTCGGCATTCTTGAAATGGTATATTCCTTCATAGATATGTAGGGGGGGGGGGGGGGGGAGGGGGGGGGGTCCTCCCCCTACATATCTATGATTCCTTTCAGTTTCATTCCTAATTCTTTTCTTTTTTTTTTCTCGTTCACACCGTCCTTTGAATACTTGTGTCTCTTTCATTCATTAATTTGGTAAATTAAGCTATATCATTTTTTTTTTTCACTTTTACCTCTGAACTTGATTTATTAGTTTCTTTGTCATTTCCCGTTTTTTTTTTTTTATTCAAAATAATCAGGATGTGTTTTTTTTGTTTGTCTGTTTGTTTTCGCTTTCACTCGTTACTTTGATTCATCGAACTACATTCCATAATTGACCCTTCCACAGTTTGCTTCATTAGTCTGTGTGTCTTTTTCCTGTCGTCCCTTAACACGCTACGCTGAAAGAGTGACTGCAGAGAGGGCGGGAACGCCAGAAGTTTAGCGAGTAGACCACCGAACAAACGAAACGAATGCTTTCTGCGTTGCCACGTTTCCTTTCTTTCATTCAACGGTCTAGTCATACGGATGTTATTAGGTTACGTTCTTTTCACTGCCGTTTCATTGATCATTAATTTGATTAATCGGGCCATATTCTTTCGCTTTCATACCGTTTTCTGCTTTATTAAGCTGTGTTGTTTCCATTTTCATTCCTTCGTTTGATTAGTAAGTCTTGATCTCTCTCGCTGGCCAGTTATTCTTTCTGCTCTCTTCCCTTGATTTGATGAATCTGGCTGTATCTTTTCCACCTGTTCCAGGGCCTGCTTAATCATAAGCAGTGTTGCTACCATGGGTATTTCCGACTATCGGATTGATCAAACTCTGTTCCGTTCACGTAATACCTTAATTATCTTCTCCGGTGAATTTGTTAAACATTGATAAGTAAACTGACATTCATGGAAGATAAACCTTTCCCTCAGCATGATTAAGTAATTTCATTTAGATTAAGTCTCGCAAAGACGGCCATGATAAAAGCGCGCGCATGTGTGTGTGTGTGTGTGTGTGTGTGTGTGTGTGTGTGTGTGTGTGTGTGAGAGAGAGAGAGAGAGAGAGAGAGAGAGAGAGAGAGAGAGAGAGAGAGAGTAACACATGGGTAAGTGACACGTGGTAAGTGAACTGAAGGAAAAAACAACTCAGGCCCAGATTGGATGAGAGCTTTATGACTCTTGTCACCTTTGACCTCTCGTGCTGATCAGCATTCAGAGTCAATGAAGTGTGGTCAGCCACGCCTCGTTCCCTCCAGCACTCTACACTCTTTGTCTTTTCCCCCCTACGGTCTGCCTGCCTGTCTGCCGTCTCTCCTCTACATCTCTCATCTCTCGACATCTCTTCTCTTTTTTGTCTTTTTTTTTTCTACACAGCACTTTCATATGTGTACTTAAAATTCACGCAATCTTAGTGTGTGTGTGTGTCTTATGTTGTTTCTCCATCGTTGGCCAAGAACGCGCACTTTGTGCACAGAATATTATCGTCGATTCGCAAAGTTATTTTGAAAAGAAAAGAAATTATTTCCGCAAGGCTACTGCAAACAGATTGCAGGGCAAAACAATGTATGTCTGTACTGTCTCGCGGAAGTAATAAACGTTTCTCTTTTAATATTTGCTTCAGTTTCCGCCTTCAGTCACCTCGCTTTGAAACTAACGCAAACTTATTGTTGTTGTTTGTTTATTTTGTCTTTTTTTTTCACCCTTCGTCCTTCATATTGGTGTTTTTTCCCCTTTATTGTGCATTCGCTCGCAGTCTTATCTGTCCCTTTAGAGGTAATTTCATCCTCCCCTGGAAATTCTCGTACGAGTAATGTCCTCTTCTCTGGTACTCTCTGACTTTACCCAGTGAAAAGGAATTGTGATTATCTACCTGTCGTCCACTGTGTGACTGCCTCTGGGGCTTCATTCACGTCCCTCTGCTTCTTCAAAGTCTGCGCACATTTTTTCTCTGGTTGAAATTGACAAAACGCCAGTCCGATTTCAGGTCTCTTTTGTTCGTTGATACGCTGGTAACTGTCTAATCAATTTCAAAGTGAGACGACTGCAGGCGGAAATGGAAACCAAGTTAAAACAAAAATGACTGTACCGCCAAACGAAGGAGACGAACCAATGACAAGGCAAAACAAGACTACGCCTCTCGACCTCGTTGATCTTCTTTAAGCAGGACAAAGCACACTGAAGACAGTGACAACAAAGAACGAACAGTGACTTATCTCCTCAAATTGTGCGCCGTCCTGAACACTAACTGACCACTCTACAGTGTGTTTTTTTTTCCATGTAACCTTTTATGTATTTGTGTGTTTGTTTTATATTTATTTTTGACTTAAAAAAACTTTTTGTTATCTTCGATTATAGATATAAATGGGATGTTCGTTGCCCCGGCTTCGGTATATCCTACACAGCAGCACAACATATCCCTTCAGATGTTGAATAGGATGAAAAGGAATTGGTGACAATGCTGGTGTGCGAACAAACATGTGGTCTTGCTGTTGCGTCAGCTCTGGAAAGATCTTTTCGTTTACTTTAATGAGATGCTTGGTCTGTTTGACAAGATTTTTTTTTTTTTTGAAAGCACAGGCCATTAAATTTCTCCTTCCCACCCCCCCCCCCCCCCCCACCCCCACCCCAAAATCAAACTCAGCGGTGTTGATCGTCATCGATAGCGTGTGGAATAATCTTAACATTAGTGAACATCGTTGACACGTTTATTGCTGCCATGCCCCCAGGCAAACTCTACCCCTTTCTTTTTTCCGTTAAAGGCAGGTATGGAGGGGAGGGAGTGGGGAGGGGCACAGAGAGAGAGAGAGAGAGAGAGAGAGAGAGAGAGAGAGAGAGAGGAGAATACGACATAGCTTGATAGTGGTCAGACTTTTTTCAACAGGGTGACAGCCCTGATATGGTCCTGTGCCGGCTAGGCTATAAGCAACATGGATTGAATCGAATGTTATTAGTCCGTTTCACACAGGAGGACGTTTGCGGCTTCTGAGACTGTGTGAACAGGAAAACATTGCCTGATTACCAGGAATAGAAGACGACACGAGATTCTCTCCATGGCTCCAGATCTTGGATTTAAGCAGTTAATGTGACTTGGTAAAAAAAAAAATGAAAAAATAGAAGACAAAAAGAAGAAAGAAAGAAAGAAAAAAAAAAACCGCTTTCAAAGGTGCTGTTTTTGAAGTGTCTACATACTTTCCCTAGAGTTTTGCTATAAGCTCCAGGCATTGCATCAGTTGTCACAAGACCTCACGACAAGGATGTCCAATTAGAACAAGACATACCTGTTCTCAAGCTGACTCGCATTTCTGTGAACATCGGACAGAGAATGTCCATTTTTTTTTCCCCTCGGTGAGACACAGAGAAAGAAAGCAAATGGGGGAATAAATAAATGAATGAATGAATGAATCTGTGAGTGTGAAAGAGTGTACACATAGGGCATACACAACTAATACGTTCTCATCGCCCCTCCCCCCCCACCCCCACCCCCTTCCCCATCTCTCTCTGTCTCTCTCTCTCTCTCTCTCTCTCTCTCTCTCTCTCTCTCCCTCCCTCCCTCCCTCCATCCCACTTTTCCTTGCCCCCTCCCACCGGCCAGGTGATTACGAACAGGTTTAAAATCCACATCGGCCTTGCGGCAATATTGCAGATGGGGATTATCACCCAACTAGAGGAGAAGGGAAGAATGGAGGACTGGGGAGAGGCAGGGGAGGGAATATCAAACACAACGCCGATAACATCAGAACAACCTGTTAAGATGGGCACCAAAATCTTCCGCCTGGGATGATGAATCTTCGCGGACTACAAAGTACAAACAGTTCTTGAAGCACCAGAGGACCTTTACGACAGGGGTTTCAACACTGGAAAGGGACGGTCGACTAACCTCAGACCCAAAGTCACAGGCTGACCTTCGAAAAGACCAGTTCCAGTCAGCTTTCGGTTAAAAAAAAAAAAAAAAAAAAAAAAGCATGCGTACAGGAAGAGGTCCAGCAGAAGACGGGACTGGCCGGCAGCGACTACCTACCTGCCCTGACCAACAAAACATCACCGAGACCGGCGCTTACAAACTCCCCAGAAGACCTGAATCCTCACAAGGCAAGCGTACCCCGTGCCATCAGCAGCCACCTGCTGACAGAACTTGCCAGGGACGTAACCCTGCCGCTGACGATCGTCTGCCTGTTCTCCGTGACAACCAGACCAGTCCCCTCCACCTGGAACTATGCCTCCGTGACGCCAGTTTTCGGGGAAAGGCGAGTGTAACGATCCCGTTACATGTCGTCCAATGTAAATAACCTACATCAGCTGTAAGGTGGGAGAGAGAGAAAGCAAATGGATGGTAAAATCTCACAGCGTAATGGCCGTAGGGACAGTGAACTGTTGTCAGAGTCAACGTGTCTGGGGCACAGCATTATTAAGAAGAGGGAGCCCATCTTTCTCCATCCGTCGCCATAACCTTCCCTGAACTGAATCAGATAACCGTTTACTGCTACAAGGACAGACAGGGTTTTTGAAGGCGTACAAGTCCAACACCACGTGTGCTTCAAACTTTCGATCGTCAGCTCGGCTACACAATACTCTAAGCCATTCGAGTACGGCCCCTCGAGCAGCTGCTGCGAGGTGCTCGAGCACATTATCAGTAGTGACGTCATGAACCACCCAGAAAGCAACCGAGTCCTGAATGATCGTCAGCATCGATTTAGAAGAGGGCGATCACGTAAGACACAGCTTCTTGAGTTCGTTGACGACTGTATGGAGAACACGGGAGAGAGGGGGGGGGGGGAGTCTGGGTGGGGGAGGGGGGCGGGTGTGGGGAAGCAGACGGATGTATGAACCATGTACTTTTGATAAGGTGAACCGTAATCTTACTCTCCATTAGCTTAGAAGTGAGGGAGTCCACGAAAGGGTGGGGGTGGGGAAGCAGGCGGAAGGGTCAACAGATGGACCGGAAGCTTTCTCGGGACAGACGTCGAGCGGTGCTGGATGCCGGCGCTCAATCCACTTATGTCAGTGTTCACTACGGAGCACGTGTACCTCAGGGCTCACTGCTAGGTCCTTCTTTGTTCCGTACCTACTTCAACGACCTCCTTGAGAAGATAGCGTCAACGTCAAGACCGTACGGATATGACAGGACAGCGTGCAACGTTGTGGCCAGCGTGCAGGAGACGCATCTAACTGCACCCCTTCCCCTCCTCTCTACCCACGCGCTTGTCAGTGGGAAAACAGCTGGGATACGGCGAGTTCCACCCCGGGAAAATGCACAATACTGCCAGTCACAGGAAGCAGGAAAACCGCCGGATCAGCCGTAACAACTCTATGGCCACAGTGACCATCGCCACTGCCGCGGAATGGCCGTGACCGACCATCCGGAAAGACCTGAGTGAGGAGAAGCACATTACCAACATCTGCTCCACAGCCAGCCAAACACTGGTTTTTCCTCAGAAGGAGTTACGATCAGTTCCCCATCTGTTTATTAAAGTGAGGGCTGACAAAGGGACCTGTGCGACCCCGGTGGAGTAAGCCAACACCGTAAGGGACCCCTTCATGTAGGAACATTGCCCTGCCCACCAGGGCCGTCGTTGTCTTGGATTCAGCGCATCGAGCGTCTGTCTGCCAGGCCGGGCCGGTCGGATCGCCTCACAGGTGCATGGCAGGAAGACCCAGCGCATAGCAGTGCCCCGCAAACATTAGGAATAGAGGACAGTTTTTACAGGAATTTAAAGCAACTCCGTCGGTTAACATGGACAAACAAGGCAAACACGACGCGCGTTTCTACCTCTCAGGTCTTCTTCAGACAAGATAACAAACATTCAGGACAATGAAAACGAAGAACGAGCCATTACTTATCTCAAATTCGACTCGAGACGGGCGCTGTGATGGCTCATTCTTCGTTTTTCATTGTCCCTGTATGGTGTTTGTCTTGCCTGAAGAAGACCTAAGAGGTAGAAACGCGTCGTGTTTTGTCTTGTGATTTGTTACTTTAAATTCCTTTTAAAAAGTTGTTTGAATTTCCGCCTGCGGTCACCTGACTTTGAAACTATGACAAGAGTAGTCCGGACTTGGGGATTAATGGGCCAGTTGCCGCCCCTGCGCTCTGTGAGCGACGTGGACACGGTTGGCAGGTGACCCTGATTTCCTGCTCGCAGAGGTCCTCCCCATCGGAACACTACCAAGCAGAGAAACTCGACGGTTGCACCCTTGACCATTTTGTTGCAAAGGTGCCCCGCTTCCACAGCCAGTAAAAAACCTCCTCTCCTCTATTTTCACATAGATTTTCACTATTTTTCCTTTTTCATGTGTGTGTGTGCACCCTGGTCATCAACGGTGTAGACACCCCAAAGTGGCATCGTTGCGGCTCCTTCGTGAAAAAAGAAGAGAACGTCCACTTTTCATCTCAGGCGCCCGCTGAATTCGAACCTACGTGTTAGAACACAGCTCTGACCAGCTAGGCCTCCACACCAAAGTTCATGCTGACTCAGTAGTTCCCACGAAGCATTGCGAGTTGGCTCTGCTGGCCCACATACGGATAAACATCTGTTGAGTGGACGAACCTATCTCGGATGGCATCAAAGTCGCTGCGGGACACACACACCGCAGTTAGGAAGTCGTACACCACAATAATCACTGACTAATGCATGAAAGTGGGTCTCCCCCCCCCCCCCCCCCCCCCCACCCCGGGAGAAACATGGTCTTTAAAACTAGGATGAAAACCTAAAATCAGCTTCAGTGACCCGACCGTCATTTCCACGTCCTTTCTGAACATAGCGGTTTTTTTGTTTGTTTGCATGTTTTTTTGTGTTTATTATATTTTTTTTTCTACTCTTCTTCTACTCTCTTCTTCTTTCTTATCATTACCATTATTGTTAGCAGCAGCAGCAGCAGCAGCAGCAGCAGTAGTAGTAGTAGTAGTAGCAGCAGCAGCAGCAGCAGCAGCAGCAGCAGCAGCAGCAGCAGCAGCATTTCAGGATTTTTACCAGTGATACTCCGCACGGAGTGTAAACACACGATCCTCGTATTTGCCTTATGTTAGATTTCAGGCCTGAGAATCCATCCCCGGGGTGATCATTGTACCTGCAACAATCCATTCCAGTCATTTTAAGCTGTCCGTTGGGAATAACATCAAACATGCATCTCTAGGGACGATCTGTTTCCAGTCCTAGCTTGAAGGATAAAAAAGAGAATGGAAGAGTGCCGATATAGTCTGCCTGCCGTCAGGGGGGTATTCACGACCCTGGCCTGTGACTTCCCGGTGCGTTTTCAGTTCATGGTCACACCCTGTGCGAGGCTGAAGTGGAACGCCGTTAGGTCAAGATGTCACTCGCAGTCTGTGATGTTGGCCGCTGTGCACGAGAACAGTGTTGTGCTTTGTGCCAAAGAGCTGGCCCAGCTAGTCCGCCATATGTTTTTTTTTTTTTTGTTGTTGTTTTGTGCGCACGCACATAAATGGATTCAGATGCTGAGGGGGTGGGGGTGCAAAAGGACTGGGATAAGGGTCTTGAACAAATAGGACTGGGATAAGGGTCTTGAACACTCGATCAATTAAAGTAAAAAAAAAAAAAAAAACAATAACAAAAACGACATTAACAATAACCACTGAAATCAACCCAAATGGGGTGGAAAAGTGGGAATACCCAAAAAAAATCTTCATAGAAAGACGTCATCAGTAAAAATTGTTGACAAAGTGTGGATGAAAAAAAACAAAGGACAATAAAATAAAAAACTGTGGAGAAAATGTGGATATAAAACAAGAAAAGGACAATCAAAATTATAGACAAAGTGTGGATGAAAAAAAAAAAAAATTAAGGGACAACAAGAATTGTACTCAAAGTGTGGATA
>JADBJO010007200.1:105000-117567 GCA_016801955.1 Conus betulinus
CGTCAGTTTAACGGTTCACCAACGACACGGATTCTCGGACAAGGCAAGGTGACGGATCGTGAAATGTCTGCAGGCGATGCTCACACGAAAGCCTGTCCATTCCCAGCACAGACGGATCGCGTGTCACCTTAATAGCCCGTTGAAAGGGCCAGAGGGGTGGGTGGGTGGGGTGGATGGATGGATGGAAGGGGGGGTGGGGATTGGGGGAGAGGGGGCGGGGGGGGGGGGACGATGGAGGAGGGAAGAGAGGGAGGGTGTGGAGACGACAGTGGGAGGAAGGGTGTTGTATCTGTGTTGATCTGGTCGAAGGCAGTCCGCCACTTAAAGCGAATAAACCACAGATCTCCGTGGCGGGGAAAAAAAAAAAAAAAAAAAAAAAAAAAAAAAAAAAAAAGAAAAAGAAAAAGAAAGAAAGAAAAAGAAAAGAAAGAGAAAGAGAGAGAGAGAGAAGAGAGAGACAGAAGAGAGAGAGAGAGAGAGAGAGAGAGAGAGAGACAGACAGACAGACAGACAGACAGATAGAGACAGACACAGAGAGACACAGAAAAAGAAAAACAGACAAGAGAGAGAGAATACAAAGACAAGAGTATATGCGAGGATAATAGATGAGCATTAGTGTGCTCTTTTCCTTTTTTTTTTTTAACATCCAGTCCACGCCCTGCCGAAGCAAGAACAATAGTGTAAAATGATATAGAGCTTCACATGAAGGAACATGTCAAACGAAAATGTTTTAACTTAAACTTAAAGACGACAGACCGACAGAGAGAGAGAGAGAGAGAGAGAGAGAGAGAGAGAGAGAGAGAGAGAGATCGACAGAGACAGAGAGAGAGAGAGAGACAGAGCGGCAGTGTGAATACTTTCCATGGTACAAGTACAGATACATTCTGTGGTACAGATACAAATACAGCGAGAGAGAGAGACAGACAGACAGACAGAATGTCGAACACTTGTTTTGGTATTAACGTGTGTCAGACAGAAACGACTGGCCTCACGCTTGTTTCGACATCAAACGCCATGTCATGACACCCTTGTGACGCAGGCCTTACAGGGTTATGTTACACGACAACCTTTTTTTTCCCCACATGAAAGACGCATTTCAAAGAGGCGGGGGGAAAATCCACCTCTGAGCCGTCTCTATAAAGGCATTTCACCGTGTAGCATACTCACGGCAAAATGCTACCAGCTGAAACGGCAGCACAGCACCGCCGACTGCCCACCTGGCGACCATACTTATCAGTGAGGTCCACCTGCCGGGTGTTTGGTGCCGGTGTCTGTCAGTACTGACCCCACAGGTCAGGTGGCAAAGGAAGAAATCGATCTAAAGTGAACCTTTTTTCCATCGTGGTAAGATTTTGAAGCGGGCCACAACCAGTATCAAAACCAGTGGAAGAGAAGGCTGGATACAGACAATGGTGCTGATCCAATGCATCGGCTCCAGAGATACCAGCAAACAATCCTCTCCAGACAGAGAACTGGCCACTGCCGACTGCTAAGCCACCTCGGCCGAATTAAGATTGCCCCACACAGACGAATGTCCATGTGGCATTGGATCTCAGACCCCAGAACACATCCTCCAACACTGTCCAGCCCGTGACGTTCTACGGCGTCAAATCTGGCCAGAGGATGCAGAGCTGCAGATGCAGTTTTGGGGGCACCAGCGAGGCATTGTCAACTTGTCTACCAGCGCCGTTCGCTGGCTCATGATAGGAAATCCAAGAGATGTATTTGGTCAGACTAAATCGTGTGAAATGAGGAGATGCCCGAAAGTGCGAGAAAACCCCGTTTCTTATAAACGTATGTCAGACGAGAAAGGGAGAAAGCGCTGTTCGGCACGTTTGTTTCGTCACGAAACACGCTTTGCGACTCCCAAGTGACGTAGCCCTCTCAGACAGCCCCTTTCCACCTCCCCCCCCCCCCCCCCCCCCCCCCCCCTTTCCCGCCACTCTTTACCTCATTCTCCTGGTGTAGTTCGCTCCGCCATGCCTGTGAGACTTAAGACATGAGGTGACAATTACTGCCACTCAGAGAACGTCGCCGTTGATGGTGCGCGGTGAAATAGTAATGACAGTAAAGAATTACAAAGTGCACGGTGAAAGAGTAATGACAGTGAAGAATTACAAAGTGCACGGTGAAAAGAGTAATGACAGTAAAGAATTACAAAGTGCGCGGTGAAAGAGTAATGACAGTAAAGAATTACAAAGTGCACGGTGAAAGAGTAATGACAGTGAAGAATTACAAAGTGCACGGTGAAAGAGTAATGACAGTGAAGAATTACAAAGTGCGCGGTGAAAGAGTAATGACAGTAAAGAATTACAAAGTGCGCGGTGAAAGAGTAATGACAGTAAAGAATTACAAAAGTGCGCGGTGAAAGAGTAATGACAGTAAAGAATTACAAAGTGCACGGTGAAAGAGTAATGACAGTAAAGAATTACAAAGTGCACGGTGAAAGAGTAATGACAGTAAAGAATTACAAAGTGCACGGTGAAAGAGTAATGACAGTGAAGAATTACAAAGTGCACGGTGAAATAGTAATGACAGTAAAGAATTACAAAGTGCGCGGTGAAATAGTAATGACAGTGAAGAATTACAAAGTGCGCGGTGAAATAGTAATGACAGTGAAGAATTACAAAGTGCGCGGTGAAATAGTAATGACAGTGAAGAATTACAGGAGATTTCCTTTCTGCTGTCTGGCTGTTAGAGGCAACACATTTGTTCGCACTGAAGTGGATTTTTCACGGGAGAGAAGCTCGATCAGAGATAACTTTTTTTTAACATGATGCTTATTGTTCATCTCTGTCCCTTTTTCGATGTGTACTCGCATATTGTATGTCGGGCGAAGCTGTTCTTCGAATTCTCTCAACTTCTCCATTGGCACTGACCAGTAACGCAGTTCACCCGTTGCTACAGCACCCGATGTACGGAGCGGAACCAAAATCATGAAAATGATTGGCAGGCTACAGCCAGGTGACTGCTTGTTGGCATATCTGCCACTGTCTCTTCAGCTTTGCCTCTCTTTTTTTCGGCTAAGCACAGGTAAGGTTTACCGGAACCGTAGAAGTGCCAGACCGACGCATGCACATCCGTATGCATCATTGATTGCAAAGTGTATGTTTCATCTTGATACTTGACACGAGTCCCGCCGCACTGTCCCATACATCGAAAGCTGAGAGCAGAGACCTGGCCTGCTGACACGTCGACGAGGGAGAAGCTCTGTGGATCTCTGGAGGGCCTCCGCCGTACAGCAGCCTTCGTCAGTGCCTCTGGGGTTCCTGACTGAGTGTACGACGAAGAAGAAGAAAATACTCGACACGAACCTAAGAATTAACGATAATAAATAGCTAGGTGTATAGCTCAGTAGTAGAACACCCAGATCGGCGTCACGCACCTGAAGTGTGGAAACCCATGGCCGCCTGGCTCGAAAACCGGCATAGGCCTACCTGCTGCCGGCCGTGACGCGCTGTCGTTCTCGTGGTACCAGTTCGGCATTTGTTACGTTGCCTGCACACCGTTCTTTTCGGGTGGATGGATACCCCCTCCCCCCCCCCCCCCCCCCCCCCCAACCCACCCCCCTTTCTATCTGCCACATCACCAAAGATGGGTGTTGACGTTAAACCAGAATTAACCGAACAGAATCGGCCACTTCAACGCAGATTTTTTTTTTTTTTTTTCGGTCTTTTCTTTTCCTTTTTTTGTAACCAGCCAAGCGCTGGCGAGGTTTGG
Organism: Conus betulinus; assembly: GCA_016801955.1. Classification (NCBI taxonomy): domain Eukaryota; kingdom Metazoa; phylum Mollusca; class Gastropoda; order Neogastropoda; family Conidae; genus Conus; species Conus betulinus. Next base: position 108,721 of record JADBJO010007200.1, read on the forward strand.
CGAGGAATCCGTGAAGGTGCGGAAGTGATGCGTGGATGTCATTTTGCTTCGGTCATTTCTGTTTTAGATTGACAGTGAATATGGAAATCTAAAAGAGACTGCTTGTGTGCGCGTGCGTGACTGAGTGGTTCTGTGTGTGTGTGTGTGTGTGTGTGTGCGCGTGCGCACGCGCGCGCGTACATGCGTGCATGTGTATACACCATAAAGCGTGCTATTATGCCGTTTTCTATGTGCGTCTGCGCACTTTTTTTTTTATCTCAAAAGACAACGGACTGCGGGGCACATTAATGAATGGAGGATCCATTCCAAGATGTGTTAAAGAAGCGAGTTACTCCAGTTTCCCCCTGTCCACAGTTCACTGGCGGTAACCCTCGTCGTTTGTCGCCCGCCTCGGTCGCCTGCCAAGACAAGAAAGACGCCATGTCGTGTGTCAATAAGGGGAAAGGCCCCGAGGACCCACCTCAAAGATTCAGATGAAGACAACGGCAAGCGGCTCGATGGTATCGATACCCGATTAATGCAGGGAGGCAGGGCATCTTGTTTTACATATTTATTTTTATCCCTTCAGGCGGGACCCTCCCCCTCCCGCCCCCCTTCTCCTCCCCGCCCCCTTCCCTTCCCCCCCCCCCCCCCCCCCCCCCCCCCCCCCCCTCGAACCGTTCATTGCGGAGGCTCACCTTCAGCAGCTGCCTGGCTGAGTAGCACGCGTCGGAGGGGGGATTGGCGCGGCTGTTCCACGGCTTTGACAACGGCCTGGCTGTGAGGACGTGGAGATGAGCTAGGGCGGTGGGGTGGTTGGTTGGTTTCCCGCAGTTCACCCCGAGTATTCCCCCCACAGACTGCAGTGCAGCTCTGTTCTCAAAACAATGTTCGGACTGTCCGGCGCCTTGGCATCCCAAGCCTGGACTCGACCTGCACCACAAGCTGTTAAACTGTGACAGTTTTGTTTTCACTGTGATCTGAGGGGGCATGTTGTGAAGTCTTCTGCGGCTGCTTGTCTCCCCCTGAAAAAAAAAAAAAAAAACAGAGAGAACATCAACGGTGAGAAGCACAGACTCGTGATTCTAGTGACCTCCGCGCTGCGTCTGTGCCACTCAAAAAAAAAAAAAAAAAAAAAAAAAAAAAAGAAAAGAGAGAGAGAGGGAGAGAGAGAAAGGCACTCTGCGTTCAGGAAGGACTGGAATCGTAATAGAATGTGTGGATACAGCAACGCTGACGACCTTAGGCACACCGCGCACGAAGCCTGCGAGCCACCTGCCCACGGACAGTCAGTCGTTCCAGTCACTTGGGAGGTCGCGCACTGACTATGGGAAGAAGGCCAGGGAGGCTGTGCGTGGTGGTGACTGGGTGTCAGGGGAGGCTGTGCGTGGTGGTGACTGGGGGTGTCAACGCCCTGTCTGGTGGTGAACGGCGCACGGTGAACTCAGTACATCGCTCTCACACCGGCTGGCAGGGTAGCCCCGGCTCTAGGATGTACGGAGAGACAGCCCACGGCCTCACCGACTACTACCTGTCCTGGGCCATGGCCCCCGGCCCCTGCCCGGGCCTGATCCCCGGAGAAGCTGCAGGTGCTTTCGGGGGCAGGATCGATGTTCGAAGCGGGGGTGCGGGGTATGGGGAGGGGCAGGGTGGGCAAGATGATGCCCTCGCTACCCGGCATCAGTTCCTTCCGCCGCGGCCCTTACCACACCTACCACACCCCCAGGTACGCCCCCCACCCAGCCCAGGACTCGCCCTCACCGCTCCCGGGTCCCCTCACGGTAAGCCAGAGCACTCAGTTGAACAGGGACAAAGACAAGTAAGGGGGGGGGGGGGGGGGGGGGGGGGGGGGGGGGGGGGGGGCTAGGGAGGGGTGTCCGAAGGGGGAAAGGGAAAGGGCTGGTTGGCCAAGTGGATAGAGCACTGTTCTTTTGATCCCAGTGTCCTGTGTTCAATGCCCGCTTCGGGTAGCGAGGTCAGGTCCGATTTTACGTGTGGAGTCAACATCAGAGTGGCGGAATCCAAGACACCTTCAAGTGCTCCGATGTGACTTTGAAAGCTGAGGTCCTGTGTGAAAAACACGTGCATAAAAGAAAGAAAGACAGAAGGAAGTAAGAAAGGAAGGAAGGACAGAAAGAGAGAAAGAAAGAAAAGAAAAAAGAAAGAAAAAGAAAGAAAGAAAGAAAGAAAATATATTAACACCGTACGTACGTTTGATATCTCTCCGTCCTTCGTAGAAGAGTAAGCCATGTTGTACTTCTTCGATAGATGGCTCACGAAAAAGAAAAACTCAGAGAGAGAGACAGACAGACAGACAGACACGGACAGACAGACAGACAGACAGAGACGTACACTCTAATGTTGTATTGAGACATAATCCATGAAGGCGAAATGTGGCTACCTCCGTGGTGGGGTCAAAAAATGATCACATGTCCAAACATCTCATCAGTGGTGAACCTCCCAAAGTCTAGTCGAAGAACAAGAAAGAAGAGTGAAAATGAAAACGGGTTGCATGTGTTGGTTACTAGTGTTCCCATTCTTACTTTTATTCATGTTTTTCAATGTGTAATTTTATCACTTAACGTTTTTCAAAGAATTATTTCCTTTTCATCCCCGGTGTGGTCTTTGCGGCCATTGGAACTGTCAGTCACACGAAACTGGTAGTGATGAGAATTCAGTAATACCTCTCCCTTCCTTTCTTTATTTCACTTTTTTTAAAGCATGTATGTCGTGCGGTGTGGAAGATAACGGGAATCCGGGATGTAGATTATTCAGATATCATTCTACAGTCTTCAACCGTTTTTCTCACCGTGCACCCCCCCCCCCCCCCCCCCCCCCCCCCCCCCCCCACCCCCACCCTCCAGAAAGACGTACCCTCATTGGTGACAGCCGACCCGTTTCATTCATGTTGTTTAGAGCCCAGCCGAATGCGAGGGGCCATACCAGGACCCCCTGCAGAGCCAGTCAGGGGTCACGCGGTGCAGAACAAGACAGCGAGAAACAATCGACTCAGAGAAAGTTCAACCTTTCAGAATAGGCGACAGTGAGAAACAATCGACTCAGAGAAAGTTCAGCCTTTCAGAATAGGTGACAGTGAGAAAACAGTCGACTCAGAGAAAGTTCAGCCTTTCAGAACAGGTGACAGTGTGAGAAACAGTCGACTCATAGGAAGTTCAGCCTTTCAGAATAGGTGACCGTGAGAAAGAAAACAGTCGACTCAGAGAAAGTTCAACCTTTCAGAATAGGTGACAGTGAGAAACAGTCGAACCTTTCAGAATAGGTGACAGTGAGAAACAGTCGACACAGAGAAAGTTCAACCTTTCAGAATAGGTGACAGTTAAAAACAGTCGACACAGAGAAAGTTTCAACCTTTCAGAATAGGTGACAGTGAGAAACAGTCGACTCAGAGGAAGTTCAACCTTTCAGAATAGGTGACAGTGAGAAACAGTCGACACAGAGAAAGTTCAACCTTTCAGAATAGGTGACAGTGAGAACCATTCGACACAGAGGAAGTTCAACCTTTCAGAATAGGTGACAGTGAGAAACAGTCGACTCAGAGAGAGTTCAACCTTTCAGAATAGGTGACAGTGAGAAACAGTCGACACAGAGAAAGTTCAGCCTTTCAGAATAGGTGACAGTGAGAAACAGTCGACACAGAGAAAGTTCAGCCTTTCAGAATAGGTGACAGTGAGAAACAGTCGACACAGAGAAAGTTCAGCCTTTCAGAATAGGTGACAGTGAGAAACAGTCGACACAGAGAAAGTTCAGCCTTTCAGAATAGGTGACAGTGAGAAACAGTCGACACAGAGAAAGTTCAGCCTTTCAGAATAGGTGACAGTGAGAAACAGTCGACTCAGAGAAAGTTCAGCCTTTGAGAACAGGTGACAGTGAGAAACAGTCGACTCAGAGAAAGTTCAGCCTTTGAGAACAGGCGACAGTGAGAAACAGTCGACTCAGAGAAAGTTCAGCCTTTCAGAACAGGCGACAGTGAGAAACAATCGACTCAGAGAAAGTTCAGCCTTTCAGAACAGGCGACAGTGAGAGAAACAGTCGACTCAGAGAAAGTTCAGCCTTTCAGAACAGGCGACAGTGAGAAACAGTCGACTCAGAGAAAGTTCAGCCTTTCAGAAACAGGTGACAGTGAGAAAAACAGTCGACTCAGAGAAAGTTCAGCCTTTCAGAACAGGTGACAGTGAGAAACAGTCGACTCAGAGAAAGTTCAGCCTTTCAGAACAGGTGACAGTGAGAAACAGTCGACTCAGAGAAAGTTCAGCCTTTTAGAATAGGTGAACGGGTCCTGTTTCTCTTCAAGCCCATCGCGAGAGGATCCACAAAATGTCAGTGAGCCGCGTGGCCGGTCACACTGTACACAGAACTGAGAGAGAGAGGGAGGGAGGGGAGAGTGAAAAAGAGAGAGAGAGAGAGAGGGGGGGGGGGGGGCGGAGTTGTAAACAAAGAGAAAGTTTTTAAACAAGCCAGCTTATAATTCAGTTTCCTTTTTGTGTATAATCCGCTTGATTTTCAACACAAACAAGATGAAAGTCGTCTTTAAGGTTGGAGATTAGAAAGAGAGTCTGTTCTGTCAATCTGTCTGTAAGGCTAGAGGTTAGACAGAAAGTGTGTTCTATCAATCTGTCTGTAAGGCTAGAGGTTAGACAGAAAGTGTGTTCTGTCAATGTGTCTTGAAGGCTAGAGGTTACACAGAAAGTGTGTTCCGTCAATGTGTCTGTACGGCTAAAGGTTAGACAGAAAGTGTGTTCTATCAAAGTGTATGGCTAGAGGTTAGACAGAAAGTCTGTTCTATCAACGTGTCTGTACGGCTAGAGGTTAGACAGAAAGTCTGTTCTATCAATGTGTCTGTATGGCTAGAGGTTAGACAAAGTTTGTTCTATCAACGTGTCTGTACGGCTAGAGGGTAAGACAGAAAGTCTGTTCTATCACTCTGTAAGGCTAGAGATTAGACAGAAAGTCTGTTCTATCCATCTGGAAGGCTAGAGGTTTAGACAGAAAGTCTAATCTATCAGTCTGTCTGAGGGCTAGAGGTTAGACAGAAAGTCTGCTCTATCAATCTAGAGGTTAGAAAGAATATTCTATCATCCGTCTTTAAGGCTAGAGGTTTGTTTGTTTGTTTTTCCATGGGGACAGAAAGTGCGTTCTATCATCTATTTACCTCTCTTTGGGAGCCGGAAAAAAGCTCACTTGGCAGAGCGCCGGACTCATGATCCGGGGTTTCAGGATCGAATCTCCGCCGGGCGGTTTCGGCCCACTGGGCTTTTCCCCTGGGCATTGACAATGGTTCTGAGGTGACTCCATTTCCCGAAAAAACCCGTCGAAGGAAACTGTAGACCTCTGTTCCGTGTCCGGAGGCATGCATGACATCCTGTAGAGACTTCCGCCACCAGCTGGTCGGAAGAGAAGGCCTGTTTGGCCGTTGGTATGGATGACACGTTGCACACAGAGCGTTCCGAGAAAAATCGAATCGAATGAATGAATGGAATGAACAACGTTGGACTAATGACACAGAAACGAATAATCAGCGCAAACAGGCAGCTCTTCAGTCGGCTCTGTCGAAGCTGGAAGCCATTTTAATAAAAAAAAAAAAAAAAAAAAAAAAAAAAGAAAAAAAAGAAAAAAGTGTGTGTGGGTTTAAAGGGGTTAAGAATTTGGTCTCTTACTAAAAACAGGCGCTGTGTAAGTACTGTCAATCATAATCTAATTATTTGCATTACGTTTATTCGTCGTTATTTATTTATTTGTTTACTTATTTATTCATGCGCACAAGTTGAATCGTAACGTCTTCTGATATTCGTTCTGTTTGTAGGTCGTTCTCTCTAGCCGGCCCGTAATGTACAGACCTGTATCTCTGATACCGAGGTGGTTGCCTGAGTGCGTAGTAGTGGTTGAGTTCCGATTTTGACAAACGTTCGATGGGAGTTCTAATCTCGCCGCATGGCTCCCGATATAAACTACGAGCTTTTTTCTTCTTCTTTTTTTTTTTTTTTTTCCTGTCAATCTTGACCGCTTAACCATGTCGTCAGTTATTTTGGCAATGTGAATGTAGTCTAAGCTGCCTCTCTCCTCTCTCTCTCTCTCTCTCTCTCTCTCTCTCTCTCTCTCTCTCTCTCTCGCTCGCTCGCTCGCTCGCTCGCTCCCGCCCCCACCCCTTTCCCCAATGCACTCCTCCCTCCCCCCGCTCCCCCTATTTTGAATTCTTGTTTTAAATCCCACGTTCATATTTTGTCTATACTCATTAACCTCCCCTCTCTCTTCTCTCTTATTTCTGTCACTCCTCCCCTCCCTCCCTTTCTCCCACTCTCTCTCTGTCTGTCTGTCTGTCTGTCTCTTTGTCTGTCTGTCTGTTCTCTCTCTCTCTTTCTCTCTCTCTCTCTCTCGCTCTCTCTCTCCTTCCTTCGTCTTCTCTCTCACAAACTGACTTTTGCTCACGATCTTGCTTTTTTTTTTTTCGTTGGAATCAGATCGGTCTGAATTTTCCTTTTTAGATCAAATATCTGATGAACCGCAATTTTGACTCAGAGTTCAGCGTGTGCACGCGCACACGCACGCACATACACTCACAGATACACACGCACGCGCACACAGACACAATCATGCGTGCACACACGCCCACACACTCTTGGTGTCTCTGTCTCTCTGTCTGTCTGTCTGTCTGTCTGTCTGTCTGTCTGTCTCTCTCTCTCTCTCTCTCTCTCTCTCTCTCTCTCTCTCTCTCTTCCACTCACTCACACACGCATGCACACAAACACACTGAAACGACTTCTGTTGCGTCCAAAATATCGCCCTCATTAGGTGATTCATAGATTAAAAGAAAATCTCTTCATCTTAACACAACTCTTCGTTTGAGTTGTTGCTTGTTTCTGTCGATTAGAGGGGTGTGCCAAAATATTGAAACGTGGATAACCTACACGATGAGATTGAGATTGGACAAAAAAAAAGAAAGAAAGAAGAAAAGAAAGAAAGAAAACAAACAAACAAGAAAAACCAGCAGCGGATAATAGATAGTATGCATTTTGCCTGCAGGGCGTTTGGGGCGAGATAGGAATAAGCGATAACGCTGTCATGTTGCTGTGTCGATGTTGATCCGTCGAGCGCTCATTTTGTGTCCTGTGTGACTCAATCTCCCATTCATTGTTTTGCTTTGTTTGTTTTGTTTTCCCATGGGGACTGAGTGAAAGAGATTTTCAGATTCAGCTGTTTACTCACGTACATACTAAGGCCACGTCTGAAGCGGGGGAATGAATATAATACAACAACGACATCAACAAACGGTGTAGATTGCAGAGTGAGTCAGCACGTGCAGCATTATCGTTTGTTTTTCCTGACATTATTAGCTGTCGTGTGTGTAAAATGCTTTGTATAACACTTAAGGAAACATTTCCAACCACTCTCGTGGAAGGGACGACACGAGCAGGCACACGACCTGAACAGCACACTTCAAAGGCTCTGTGTAGTCTTAGGGACTAGTGGAAATATCACGAACAGTCTGGAGAGCTTGGCAGCAAAGAACATTAAAGTGACCGAAAGAAAACGGGGGAACAGAGAGAGAGATAGACAGAGATAGACAGAGAGAGACAAACCGAGACAAAGAGAGAGGAACCAAAAATGATTATGTACAATGTCTACCGTGAAATCCTTTCCGAAGGTAGCTTAAAATAACTCATGCACGCTCGCACGCTCGCTCACTGGCTTCGCTCAAGCTCAAACACACACACACACAACACACACACACACACACACACACACACACACACCACACACACACACACATGCGCGCCGCGCGCATGCATGCATGAAAAACTTCAATGCATCTACGTATATGCATAGAAAACTCCCAACAAATGAGAGAGAGAGAGAGTTCAGTTGGTTGACGTGTGGAGTGTCAAATTCTCTGAGGGTGGATCAAGGTAATGTATATGAAAAGGGTCATGAGCATGAGAGGGATGCAACAACACAAGTAAACACCAATACATCGACACACATGCATAGAAGAAAAACTCACAACATGAGAGAGGAGACAGACAGACAAACAGAGACAGACAGACAGAGACAGACGGACACACAGGACAATAGTTTTGTCATTTGTTTTGGCCTCAGGCATTTTGCACCACATGGGGAAAGGCAAAGAATTCTGTCATTCAGCTCTGTAATCAATGCGGTATACGATAAGGAAAAAAAGTTCCTTCTTTTCCACACTGAACACATACATATTGAGAGTTCGTATGAAGATGTTTTTCCATTTGCTGGAAAAAACTAAACGAAACAAAACACAAAACAAGACGCAGGGAGTGTCACAGAGTAGAGTGAGGGGTGCTTGTAAATAGATCTGTCAAATCTGGTCTCTTGGATGTCTGAAGGCGTGTAAGTTGTTTGTGTATTTATCCATTCTTTCCTTCACTCACTCACACACACCTATACAACATAACAGCACAAAAAGGAATTTAGCGAGGCTTGTACCATTTACAAAACAAATGAGAAGATGGAACATGATTTTTGTTATAGCACATGAACAACATCAACATGCAGTTGTAAACTAATTTGATTATATCAGTATGTGTGTTACACACACTCCCTGGTAGGCTGTTAAAAGGAATTCATAGCATCACTCATGACACAATACGATAACAAACAAACCAGCAGCAACAAACAAAAAGATTTACTAACATTCTCACAAGAAAAACTGTCCATTTCAGTTCTTTTCGAGATATGAATTAACTCCTGAATTTCAATTCGTGGTTAAGGTGTGCGGCTGGGCGAGGCGGGGGGAGACGGGCACACCACACCACACAAAATCACGTACATCACACACACACACACTCATAAACAGAGAGGAGAGAGTTGAGAGGAGAGGAG
>JADBJO010007201.1:0-2500 GCA_016801955.1 Conus betulinus
ACAACGTCATTGACACAGTGAAAAGTGATCGGCAGTCGTAGCGTCTCTCTGACGTTCTATTTCCGCCCCTTCGCCTTCGAGAGACTCTTTACGTCACAAAAAGGACTGGATTAAACGTCACTGCTGCGTCCTCCAACACTCGGGTTTTCATTGCAGCTTTTTGTCAAGATTTGGCAAAAGTGGGGCGAGGTAGGGCGAACTGAAAAGCATTGTCTGATTGATTTCCATAGCTGTACTTTGTTGTCAGTATGTTGCTTTTGTTTTATTCCGTCGACACATTTCTTTGTTCCTGCCTCAGTTAATTAAAATATCTCTGGTTTTCTTTTCTTTCTTTTCTTCTTAATATCTGAGCAAAATAAAAGAGATTTTGTTTAAGATCAAGCAAGAGGGACAGGAAAAAGCAGGTCGCACAGCGCGTGGAAAACTGCATGCGCGTGGACGTAGGCGCGCGCGCGCGCGCACACACACACACACACACACGTACACACACACAACACACACACACACACACACACACACACACACACACACACACACACACACACACACACACACACAGAATTGTAAAAATATCTTACATTCCATGGCTGAAATTTATTCGAACTGTTTTACATGAATTGGAAATGTGTCATATCTGGAAACACAAATCAGGCTTAAGGTCGGGTGAGCTAATCATCACATCAAAAAGAAATTATAATGTAAATACATAGACTTTGGGAAGCAGCAAAAAAAAAGCATTTGGAGATAATATTTGACAACAACATTGCAGAAAACGACCCACCACAACAATTCAAAACAAACGTTTAAAAACTTCGAACGGAAACGAAATCTCAACAGACTTCGCTTCAGTGCTCATAAGTCATAACCTACAAATAGAAAGGGGTAGATTCTCGAACACGACCAGAGAAGACATTACATGCTTAGTGCTCATGACCTACAAATAGAAAGGGGTAGATACACGAACACTACAGCATGTGGTGTGGTCGAAGATGAATAAAATTCTTTTCTGGACAGCTGCTCTTGATACAAACTGCTACGACAGAAGCTAAAAGAACAGTTATCAAAAAGATGTGCTAAACCTGAAGTTGCAAAACCTATGCACAAATGAAATGCTATGCAAGGATGACCTACAAATTCAAACTGTAAACTATGTTCATTATTGCATGAATCTGAAGCAAAATGCAAAGCATATAAACGTACTCCCAGAATACACACGAGATATTCCATAAAGAGGAAAAACCGTTTGTGCCGTTATAGCCATTAGTAATGGCTATTCTGGTAAACATCGGCCATCATCTGTGACCCATAATGAACATACCCATAAAGTTTCAGAAAGATCGGCTAAGTACTTTCTGAGATATTCCATACAGAAGAAAAATCGTCATGGGCCTTTATAGCCGTTTAGTAGCGGATATAACGGTAAAATAAAACATTGGGCGTCATCCGTTACCCATAATGAACATACCTACAAATTTCAGAAAGATCTGCCACGTACTTTCTGAGATATTCCACAAGGAAGAAAAAACGTTATGGGTCGTTATAGCCGTTAGTAACGGTTATAACGGTAAACAAAAACATCGGGCATCATCATTGACCCATAGTGAACATAGCTACAAATTTTCAGAACGATCGCCCAAGTACTTTCTGGGATATTCCACAAAGAAGAAAAACCGTACGGGCCGTTATAGCCGTTAGTAACGGATGTAACGGTAACATAAAACATCGGGCATTATCTGTGACCCGTAATGAACATACCTACAAATCTTTAGAAAGATCAGCCCAGTTGTTTTGCCTGAAGCGAGTAGAACACATTTTGACCACAGACGGACAGACAGACAGACACATAGACAGCATTTCTTCGTTCCTATTCTAAAGTACTCCCCGTTCTATAAGAACGGGGAGTACAAAAACGAAAACGACTTTTTATATGGACCCACACGAACTATGGCCGATCGATTAATCAATTAGTATTTCTCGTAATACCACGCTGTGTCTATAAACTCGTGAGGGTTCTCCTGACGATTAAAACCTGTGTCTGAGTCACACACACACACACACACACACACACACACACACACACACACACACTCGTCTCATATCAACGTGAAATGAAAGTACTACTACTACTAGTACTACTACTACTACTACTACTACTACTACACACTACTACACACACACACACACACACACACACACACACACACACACACACACACACGTTTGTTTAGGGTTTAACACAATTGTCTTGACAGTGGTCGTTATTTTTAACTTTTTTTGTACTCCCAGTTCTTATAGAACAGGGAGTACTTTAGAATGGGAACGAAGACATGCTGTGTGTTGTGTGTGTGTGTGTGTGTGTGTGTGTGTGTGTGTGTGTGTGTGTGTGTGTGTGTGTGTGTGTGTCCGTCCGTGGTCAAAATGCGTTCCACTCGCTCCAGATAAAACTACTGGGCCGATCTTTCTGAAAATTTGTAGGTATGTTCATTATGGGTCACGGATG
>JADBJO010007201.1:12500-42500 GCA_016801955.1 Conus betulinus
GAAAGAAAGAGGTGCAACAAACAAAATAAACGGACAGCTGACTTTGAACAGAAATGACGGGCATTGCTTGAGACGATTCACTAACGGTCAAAGACAGACACGATCCACTGATAGTCATAGACAGGCACGATTCACTAACGATCATAGACAGGCACGATTCACTACCGGTCATAGACAGACACGATCCACTAACGATCGTAGACAGACACGATTCACTAACGATCATACACAAGCACGATTCACTAACGGTCGTAGACAGACACAATCACTAACGGTCATAGATACGACTCACTTACGGTCATAGACACGATTCACTAACGGTCATAGACAGACACGATTCACTAACGGTCATAGACAGGCACTATTCACTAACAATCATAGACAGGCACGATTCATTAACGATCGCAGACAGACACAATTCACTAACAATCATAGACACGATTCACTAACGGTCATAGACAGACACGATTCATTAGCGATCATAGACACGATTCACTAACAATTACAGACAGACACGATTAACTAACGGTCATAGACACGGTTCACTAACGGTCATAGACACGATTCAAATGTTTATAAACAAACACCATTCACTAATATTTATAGACAGACACGATTTACTCACGGTCACAGACACACACGATCCACTAACGGTCATAGACAGACACGATCCACGAACAGTCACAGACAGACACGATTCACTAACGGTTATAGATACGATTCAATAACGATCACGGACAGATACGATTCATTAACGATTATAGACACGATTCACTAACGGTCACAGACAGACACGACTCACTAACGATTATAGACACGATTCACTAACGGTCACAGACAGACACGAGTCACTAACGGTCACAGACAGACACGACTCACAAAACGGTCACAGACAGACACGACTCGCAAACGGTCACAGACACGATTCACTAACGGTCACACAGACAGACTCGATTTACTAACGGTCACAGATAGACACGATTCACTAACGGTCACAGACAGACACGATTCACTAACGGTCACAGACAGAACGATTCACTAACGGTCACAGACAGACACGATTCACTAACGCTTATAGACACGATTCAATAACTGTCATAGACAGACACGATTCACTAACGGTCACAGACAGACACGATTCACTAACGGTCATAGACACGATTCACTAACAGTCATAGACAGACACGATTCACTAACGGTCACAGACAGACACATTCACTAACGGTCACAGACAGACACATTCACTAACGGTCACAGACAGACACGATTCACTAACGGTTATAGACAGACACGATTCACTAACGGTCATAGACACGATTCACTCACGGTCATAGACACGATTCACTAACGTCACAGATACAATTCACTAGTGGTTATAGAGAGACACGAGTCATTAACGGTCATAGGCAGACACGATCCATTAACGGTCACAGACATAATCAATAACCGTCATAGACACAATTTACTAACGGTCATAGACAATCCACTAACGGTCATAGACAGACGCGATTCACTAACGGTCATAGACAGATACAATTTACAAATGGTTACAGACACAATTAAGTAACTGTTACATACATAATTCACTAACGGTCAGAGACAGACACGATCACTAATTGTCATAGACATGATTCACTAACGGTCATAGGCACGATTCATTAACGGTCATAGATACGATTCACTAACGGTCACAGACAGACACGATTCAATAACAACATCAACAGACACGATTCACTAACGGCCACAGACAGACACGATTCAATAACGGTCATCAACAGACACGATTCACTAACGGCCACAGACAGACACGATTCAATAACGGCCACAGACAGACACGATTCAATAACGGTCATCAACAGATGCTATTCAAACGGGTCAAAGACGCACACGATTCACCAACGGTCATCGACAGACACTTTCACTAACGGTCACCGACAGACTCGATTCACTAACGGTCACCGACAGACACGATTCACAAACCGTCATAGACACAATTCACTAACGGTCATCGACAGACACAATACATAAAATGGTCACAGACAGACACGATTCACTAACGGTCATAGACACGATTCACTAACGGTCACAGACAGACACGATTCACTAATGGTCATAGACACGTCCTAGACACACGATACACTAACAGTCATAGACAGACACGATTCACTAACGGTCATAGACACGATACACTAACGGTCACAGACAGACAGGATTCACTAACGGTCATAGACAGACACGATTCACTAACGGTCACAGACAGACACGATTCACTAACGGTCATAGACACGATACACTAACGGTCACAGACAGACACGAGTCACTAATGGTCATAGACACGATTCACTAACAGTCACAAACACACACGGTTGACTGAAGGTCATAGACACGATTCGCTAACGGTCATAGTCACGATTCACTAACGGTCATAGTCACGATTCACTAACGGTCATAGACATGATTCACTAACGGTCATAGACACAGTTCACTAACGGTCATAGGCAGACACGATGCACTAACGGTCATACACAAACACGATTTACTAACGGTCATAGATGGTCATTAAGGGTCATAGACAGACGCGATTCACTAATGGTCACAGATACGATCCACTGAACTTTTCCCTAACGGTCATAAGCAGACACTAACGGTCATAGACACGATTCACTGACGGTCATAGACACAATTCACTAACGGTCATAGACAGACACAATTCACTAACGGTCAGAGACACGATTCACTAACGGTCATAGACACGATTCACTAACGGTTATAGACACGATTCACTAACGGTCACAGACAGAGACACGTTTCACTAACGGTCATAGACACGGCTCACTAACGGTCATGGACACGATTCACTAACGGTCATTGACAGACACTATTCACTAACGGTCATAGACAGACACGATTCACTAACGGTGATGGACACGATTCACTAACGGTCATAGACAGACACAATTCACTAACGGTCATAGACAGACACGATTCACTAACGGTGATGGACACGATTCACTAACGGTCATAGACAGACACAATTCACTAACGGTCATGGACACGGTTCACTAACGGACACAGACAGACACGATTCACTAACGGTCATAGACAGATATGATTCACTGACGGTCATAGACATGATTCATTAACGGTCATAGAGACAGACGCGATTCCCTAACGATCATAGACAGACACGATTCACTAGTGGTCACAGACACACACCATTCACTGAAGGTCACAGACACGATTCACTAGCAGTCATAGACACGATCCAGTAACGGTCATAGACACGATTCACTAACGGTCACAGACAGACACGATTCAATAAAGACATCAACAGACACGATTCACTAACGGCCACAGACAGACACGATTCAATAACGGTCATCAACAGACACGATTCACTAACGGCCACAGACAGACACGATTCAATAACGGCCACAGACAGACACGATTCAATAACGGTCATCAACAGATGCTATTCACAAACGGTCAAAGACGCACACGATTTCACCAACGGTCATCGACAGACACTTTTCACTAACGGTCACCGACAGACTCGATTCACTAACGGTCACCGACAGACACGATTCACAAACCGTCATAGACACAATTCACTAACGGTCATCGACAGACACAATACATAAATGGTCACAGACAGACACACGATTCACTAACGGTCATAGACACGATTCACTAACGGTCACAGACAGACACGATTCACTAATGGTCATAGACACGATACACTAACAGTCATAGACAGACACGATTCACTAACGGTCATAGACACGATACACTAACGGTCACAGACAGACAGGATTCACTAACGGTCATAGACAGACACGATTCACTAACGGTCACAGACAGACACGATTCACTAACGGTCATAGACACGATACACTAACGGTCACAGACAGACACGAGTCACTAATGGTCATAGACACGATTCACTAACAGTCACAAACACACACGGTTGACTGAAGGTCATAGACACGATTCGCTAACGGTCATAGTCACGATTCACTAACGGTCATAGTCACGATTCACTAACGGTCATAGACATGATTCACTAACGGTCATAGACACAGTTCACTAACGGTCATAGGCAGACACGATGCACTAACGGTCATACACAAACACGATTTACTAACGGTCATAGATGGTCATTAAGGGTCATAGACAGACGCGATTCACTAATGGTCACAGATACGATCCACTGAACTTTTCCCTAACGGTCATAAGCAGACACTAACGGTCATAGACACGATTCACTGACGGTCATAGACACAATTCACTAACGGTCATAGACAGACACACAATCACTAACGGTCAGAGACACGATTCACTAACGGTCATAGACACGATTCACTAACGGTTATAGACACGATTCACAAACGGTCACAGACAGACACGTTTCACTAACGGTCATAGACACGGCTCACTAACGGTCATGGACACGATTCACTAACGGTCATTGACAGACACTATTCACTAACGGTCATAGACAGACACGATTCACTAACGGTGATGGACACGATTCACTAACGGTCATAGACAGACACAATCACTAACGGTCATAGACAGACACGATTCACTAACGGTGATGGACACGATTCACTAACGGTCATAGACAGACACAATTCACTAACGGTCATGGACACGGTTCACTAACGGACACAGACAGACACGATTCACTAACGGTCATAGACAGATATGATTCACTGACGGTCATAGACATGATTCATTAACGGTCATAGAGACAGACGCGATTCCCTAACGATCATAGACAGACACGATTCACTAGTGGTCACAGACACACACCATTCACTGAAGGTCACAGACACGATTCACTAGCAGTCATAGACACGATCCAGTAACGGTCATAGACACGATTCACTAACAGTCATACACACGATTCACTAACGGTCATAGAAACGATTCACTAACGGTCATTGACAACACAATTTACTAACGATCGTAGACACGATTCACTAAGGGTCGTATACAGACACGATTCACTAACGGTTATAGACAGAGACGATTCACTAACAGTCATAGACAGACACGATTTATTAACGGTCACAGACACGATTCACTAACGGTCACAGACATGACTCACTAACGGTCACAGACACGATTCACTTAAGTTCATAGGCAGACACGATTCACTAACGGCATAGACACAATTCACTAAGGGTCATAGACAGACATGATTCACTAACGGTTACAGACATGATTCACTAACGGTCACTGACACGATTCACCAAAGGTCACAGACACGATTCACTAAAGGTTATAGGCAGACACGGTTCACTAACGGCATGTATACGATTCACCGACGGTCATAGACACAATTCACTAACGGTCATAGAGACGATTCACTAACGGTCATAGACACGATTCACGAACGGTCACAGACATACACGATTCACGAACGGTCACAGACAGACACGATTCACGAACGGTCACAGACAGACACGATTCACGAACGGCCACAGACAGACACGATTCACTAACGGTCACAGACAGACACGATTCACGAACGGTCACAGACAGACACGATTCACTAACGGTCACAGACAGACATGATTCACTAACGGTTACAGACAGACACGATTCACTAACGGTTACAGACAGACACGATTCACGAACGGTCACAGACAGACACGATTCACGAACGGTCACAGACAGACACGATTCGCGAACGGTCACAGACAGACACGATTCACGTACGGTCGTAGACAGATATCCTTACCGACATGACGAACACGTCTCATAAGCCGTTGCTATGGTGACTGTCAGGCTCATATTAAAGGTGGCCGTTGTCATTTATCACGATAGCACTATAGCAGAATCCACGTCTTTTACATTGTAGTATCAAAGATAGTGCCGGAACAATCTACCTTCACTATTTTGCTTCCGCTACACCTTTATGAGTGCGTAAATGCTTGAAAAACATTTCGTTGAATACGTTTTCTTCCCGTTATGTTTTGCGCCGATGAAAGCGCTTGATCGCTAAACATTCATTGACGGACGGAATCAACTATCAGTCAGATAACCAACAGAGAACTGATTCTGAAGCCATTTTTTCTGTGGCTCGAACGAGATTTTGTTTGTGATTTTCAAACAGGTTTCTTTGCCCAGTTTGTAGCGCAGGGAACCGACAGAAGCCGCGAATGGAAACCAACATCAGTGCGTGCATGTCTAATAATTTTCCGCCCCAATAGGCGCCTACCCAGAGCCCAACGTGCAAGCCGGGTGTTTTTCTAGGACAGACCGGTCCATGCCATCACGCTCTGGTCTTGTTTATACGTTTGCCCGTATAGCAGGCCGGTATCTGTCTGGCCTGGTGTGTGATTTCGTGTTTGTAACGCGACAGCCACTTTACAAATCCGTCGCGCACTCTTTGAGCAATGGCCATTGCATGATTTACATTACTCTGATGCCAGATGATCAACAAGCATTGTTATTCCAGCTAATTTTGCCACCGGTCAGAATCATCATAAGGTCGGTATTTTTGCTGCTTCCATGCTTGTGCACATTTAAAGTTCAAGTCGTAGTATATTAGTACAGTGAACTTCGGATAAATCGACATGCCAGGGGGAAATTTTTTCAGCGTCGATTTATCCGGAGTTCAACTTATCAGAAGTCGACATTTCCCGCGGGTACGTCGACTTATCCGGCGACTTCTCTGATAAATCGATTGTTCCCGTGATTATGTCGAATTATCCAGCAACTTCTGAGAATAAAGAAAGAAAGAAAGTTAAGCATACACCAAAATTAAAACAAACAAACAAACAAGCAAGCAAACAACTGAAATTTTTGACTTCCTGTCTTGTTTATTTTTTTCCTGATTCAATAAATCCGACAATAATTAGAGTTTGATAAAATAACGCTGTGTGTGTGTGTGTGTGTGTGTATGTGAGTGTGAGTGTGTGTGTGTGTGTGTGTGTGTGTGTGTGTGTGCGTGCGTGCGTGCGTGCGTGTGCGTGCGTGCGTGCGTGTGTGTGTGTGTGTGTGTGTGTGTGTGTGTGTGTGTGTGTGTGTGCAGTGTGCATGCGTGCGTAGGAGCATGCGTACACATGTGCTTGTGTGTGTTTATGTGGGTGTGTGTTTGTGTGTGAGTCTGCTGTGTTTGTGTGTGAGTCTGTTGTCACAAGACATGGATCGATTTTGATGCCATTAAATCGAAGAGTAGAGTATCAACTGATGGAAGAACTTAACATGACTTTCAAGGAATGATTTCAGCGAACCCATATATGGTTAAAAAAAAAAAAAAAAAAAAAAAAAAAAAGAAAAAAAAAAATTCATTTAAAAAAAAAAAAAAAAACTTCTACTACAGGAGACCGTTTTTAACACACTTTCTCCCCAAAGAATACAACCTCTCTACCGCAATACCTTAGCCTACTGGATCTTGTCCCAAAGCAGTGGCCTTAACAACTTGTTCTCAAACTGAATTAGTATCAAAAAAGTTATTTGGGATGTAAACAAAAATATGTTGTGCAGAAGAAAGACCGAACAGAGAATATAAAAACGAGAACTGAGTATATTGTCATACAATTGTAATGCTGTAAATAAAGATGTGTATATTGCTTTCGACATTTCTTTTGTCACCAAAATCTACAGGGATAAGCAATCAGAACACTGAAAGTTAAAGAAAAAAAAATTACGATACCCTAGTAGAACATAGGTAAATAACTCTCTATGACTCTTGCTTATTTGCACTATAACTTTACTACTTCGACATTTTTCAAAAAAGCTAAATTTCCCACGTAAACACATACAGATTGGTATACACTTACTTAAACGCATTAATAGAATTGAAACAATGTTACAAAGTTTAGTAAACTATGTTCTAACGTCAAGCATCTAGTTTAGATGGTGGTTGACATTTGGGATTCAGCACACTCGAACCACTCTCTCCTAGATGCGCGCAAATATTTCTCAGATAGATTTTTTTTCATTGCGAGCACTCTGAGAAAGTGAATCAAGTCTGCTGTCCTTCAGTGGAAACAGCGGTTGATGGGTCAACCACCGTCCACATGTAGAGTATACGATCACAGGGGTCTGGAGGAGGGTGGCTGCAGCCATATTTCAACATCTGTTCCCCAAGACTTGGGCTGTAATGGGGAACCACCCTCGTCCAGGTATTCAACCAAGTCGCACCCTAGATAGCCTGAGAACGGGGCCGGATTCTCTATCATGAAATGTATGATAGCTGCACGTACTTGTTCATGCTTTTCTTGAGTGCCAGTGACCTCTAAGCTCAATGCCCTATAAAGACAGTTTCCGTCTCCTATGATCCTATCAACATGCAAGGGACCTAGACTTGTATACGGTCTTTCTTGCAAAGTAGTGCAACTCATTTTAAGATTTAGTCTGCGGCATTGTAATATCCGCCATTCCTGGCTGGTAGGTACAAAAGCCTCTTTTGCAGGAGGATGGAAAGCTGTGACACAAATGTCTCCCTTATCAGAGGTCTCACACTCTCGTTCATGGCCTATCTCTCCAGCCAATTCCTTCACAGGGTTTCTTCCATTGCATGTACCCACCTTATCCCTTCCCAATTTCTGCCCCTTCTTTCTGTTCTGTGCCTTTCCCTCCATAATCTCCTCTTTATCCTCTACTGTCTCTTCCGACCAACAACTTTTCCCCTCCGGCCGATCACTCTCTTCACCCTTTTCCTCTGATTCCTTATCGCTCTCCACTGACCGTCCACGCCTCTCCTGTGACTGTCTACCCCTCTCCTCTGACACTCCACCCCTCTCCTCTTACACTCCACCCCTCTCCTCTGACACTCCACGCCTCTCCTCTGACTGTCCACCGCTCTCCTCTGACACTCCACTCTTCTCCTCTGACACTCCACTCTTCTCCTCTGACACTCCACTCTTCTCCTCTGACACTCCACTCTTCTCCTCTGACTGTCCACCCCTCTCCTCTGACACTCCACTCTTCTCCTCTGACACTCCACCGCTCTCCTCTGACACTCCACTCTTCTCCTCTGACACTCCACTCTTCTCCTCTGACACTCCACGCTTCTCCTCTGACTGTCCACCCCCTCCTCTGACACTCCACTCTTCTCCTCTGACACTCACCCTTCTCCTCTGACTGTCCACCCTCTCTCCTCTGACACTCCACTCTTCTTCTCTGACACTCCACGCCTCTCTCTGACACTCCACTCTTCTCCTCTGACACTCCACGCCTTTCCTCTGACCGTAGACTTCCATCCCTTTCCCTTCCTCTCTCCCGTGTCAATCCTCCAGTCTCCCCACTACAACGTTCGCTATGCTCTCCCTCCTCCATGCTACTCTTGCCGTGCTGTCTCTGATTTCGATTTTTAAACATATCAGGTATTGTTCTTTGGACTTTGACCAAAGCGAAGTATTTGTACATCCTTTCTGTGAAAAGTATCCAACGGGCGTAAAAGAAAGTCGACATCACTGGCTTGAAGACAAAACATTCTCAGTGTGTTCAAAGACTCAAGTGCCTGCAACTTGTTATGCGTTGTCCAGTCTCCTCATCATGTGGTTCATCGTCATTGTCAGAGTCAACATGAGACATTTCTGGTGGCTGAGAGTCTGAAGAAAAAGCATGCTGACTAGGTGTTGACGGCTGGGCTGTGGAAGTAGTATGCACGTCATCATCAACGTGGAAGTAGTCATCTGGAGTGACATTCCATTCCCTGTAAAGTCTTTCCAGAAGTGGGTCTAGCTTTGTGGGGTCAGCCTCACCCTTGGAAGAGTCATCATGGGAACGGCTGTTCTCTTCACGGTTTCTGCGGTCTTCTTGGGAACTGTGGTCACTGTCACGGATCTTTTCTCTGACGAATCCTGCTTTTCGAAAACAATTTGCGATTGTATTTGCAGACACATTCTCCCATGCCTTCTTTAGCATTGTCAAAGCATTAAGGATGTTGATGGTTTTCATTTCAACTCCTGCGTCAAAATGGCCGATCAGGTTCTTCACGTACGAGGTCCTGTAGTGAATTTTTATGTTGAGGATCACACCTTGGTCAGCAGGTTGCACCTTGGAAGTTGCGTTTGGTGGCAAAAATAAAACTTCGGTCGCCACCAGCTTCAAGGGTCTGCATTTGTGCGCCGTGCAATTGTCCATCACGAGCAGCACATGTCTCTGGGAGTGCATCTTTCTGTCAAACTCAATAAGCCATTCTGTGTACAGCTCACTGGTCATCCATGCTCTCGGGCTCGCTGCATAACGAACGGGCAATGACCGCAAGCCTGCAAAACATCTCGGATTTGGGTATTTGCCAATGGCAAAGATGGGTTCTTTCTCTGTTCCGTTCATGTTCGTGCAAAATCAGAAATGTTATCCGCTCTTTTGATTTTTTCCCCCCCTGGCAGGTATCTCCTTTAAACGCTAATGTTTTTCCAGGTAGAAGTCGATAAAACAACCCACTTTCGTCGACGTTGAATACATCTGCATCTCTGTATCTGCTGAGTGTTGGTTGTAGTACATCTGCTAACCATGAGTTGGTTGTAGTTTCGTCAACATCCTTTCTTTCGCTACACACAGTCTTTACGACTAGCATATGTCTTTTTTTGAAGCGGGTTAACCAGCCATCTGAGCATTGCCACTCCTCTAGACCAGCATTCCGAGCAAACTCCTCAGCCTTTCGCTTCAAGTGAAGTCCACTCAGGGGAATGTTGGCTGCTCGAGCAGCTGTGAACCACTGTAGCAGCGCCCATCAATGTCCTGAAATCAAATTAATACAAGTGCTGTGTATCAAGGCCATGACACCCCCCGCCCGAATATAATCAATCAGTCCACATTTGTAGGAGTTATTAGACTGTAAAAAATGCAGACAAACGAACGAACGACTCATTGGCAATACTCTTGGGTGCGTAATAACTGGATGAAACCTATAGACTGATTGCTCTAGACATACAGTACCTATATTCAAAATTTGAACTCCATCAACCCAGAAATGTAGGAGTTATTAGACTTTTAAATTTGTTGGATATATAATGTATCTCGTCGGCAATTCTCTTGGGGCGTCCGTCTGAAAACCTATATAATACGGACTGATTGCCCCAGATACACAGTACCTAAATTCCAAATTTGAACTCAATCGGCCCACAAATATAGGAGTTGTAAGACTTTGAAAATGCGGAAAAAACCCACAATGCCACAGACAGAGCGAAACCGGTGCACAACCACCCCCCCCCCCCCCCCACCCCATAAGGTCGGGAGGGGGGTGGGGTTAAAAACCATACAGATATACTCTCTCTCTCTCTCTCTCTCTCTCTTGATGTGCATTTGCACTTAAGCTACGAAGCTTAACGTAAGCTACGAAGTCCGTGCAGTTGGCAGAAAATGTCTGAACATTCTTAGAAACGGTGCTTTCGGTTCTACTTTCGGTTTTGCTTCTGGCATTACTGTGTAAGCGTACACCCGGGTCGCTGCAATCCGTATCGATATATTGTATCGTGGCATGCTCGTATCGATATTTGACTACATATCGATAATATCGCCTAGCCCTAGTGTCGGAACATCGAAACGTCGGAAGAGTGACTTGTCGGAACCGCGCTACGTCGGAAATATGGAATTTGGAATCCTTTGTCAAAATCGTAGGACATCGGAACATTGGAACGTCAGAATGGCGGGCCCAGCCCAATAAATCTAGGCCTACCTTGGCACTAAGTATCGTCGATGCCCTCCCCCTTCCCGTTCTCTATTAAAATTTTCATAGGACTCTGAGAAAGATGCAAATAAAACTTGTATCATGTTGAATAGATCTAAATCTATAGACATTTTAGACTGCAAATGAAGAAAAACAAAATCCTACCCCATGTACTGCTTCTCGCGTCCGCTGTTTGATGGATCAGTGGAAGAAGATCTGAACTGTTCCTTGTACTTTTCCTTGTTTTTCATGATGGTAGATAGCGTGTTGTGTGGAATTCAAATTCTTCTGCTATTACTTTCTTTGTCTTGAAAGGGCTGCTTTCAACTTCGTTAATGAGTTCAATCTTTCTCTTTAGCGAAAGCGTCTGCTTTTTCTTGGACGCCATTTTCGATTTCTGGCAGACGTCAGGGGAGAAAGTGTACTACGTCATCACTCCAACAATAACCCCTATTACTACTATTTCCGCACCCTTAGGCTATAAGTGACTCGTTTTCAGCATCTTGCTTCACTTACCACGTTTTAGATGTCGACTTATCCGGAGGTTTCAGGAAAAGTACGTCGATTTACGCGATGTGTCGAGTTAAGCGACGTCGATTTATAAGTCGAAAACTAAGTCACATAAAGAAGGCTTTTCGCCGGGAAAATGAAAAAGTGTCGACTTATCCGAATGTCGATTTTATCCGATGTCGACTTATCAAAAATATACTGTAGATGTATATTGATAATGTTTGAAGATGACAGGACTGTCATCATTAATGTTTGAAGATGACAGGACTGTCATCATTAATGTTTGAAGATATCAGGGCTGTCATTATTAATGTTTGTAGATGACAGGGTTGTCGTTATTAATGTTTGAATATGACAGGGCTGTCATTATTAATGTTCGAAGGTGACAGGACTGTCATTATTAATATTTCAAGATGGCAGGACTGTCATTATTAATATTTGAAGACAACAGGGCTATCATTATTAATGTTTGAAGGTAGCAGGACTGTCATTATTAATGTTTGAAGATGACAGGACTGTCGTTATTAATGTTTGAAGATGACAGGACTGTCATTATTAATGTTTGAAGTAGCAGGATTGTCATTATTAATGTTTGAAGATGATGGGACTGTCATTAATATTTCAAGATGATAGGACTGTCATTATTAATGTTTGAAGATGACAGGACTGTCATTATTGATGTTTGAAGATGACAGGACTGTCATCATTAATGTTTGAAGTTGACAGGAGTGCCATTATTTCTTATGAATCTGCTTTGACCCTTGACAAATCTGCCACTGTTGACAGCGATGGGTTCGCCGGATAAAACCTTCAGAATATGGAACGGTAGCCTTGTGTGGTCTCGTGTCATCGACGATTTCCGGTCTGTATTGATAGGGCTTCGCTCTCTGATTGCAGGTGCAAACACTGACACAAAAAATGAAGCTGATATAGCGCTTAGGAGCAGTGGTGGTAGATTAACAACACTAAGTTAGTGAACAGATGTCAGCATACGCATGATATATACATATCTGGGTGCCGAAAGGATAAGATGATAGAGTCAAACTGCAAATACAACAATCAGATGACAGTTTAAGTCGTACTACAGGCTACTTAAGTGCGTGCTATTTTGAACCAAATCGTTCAAATATTCGTCAGCCGATAAATTAGGGGTACATAACTTTATGTCTCATAAAATCTCACAAACCTTTTTTTTTTTTTTTTTTAAAAAATCAAAACACCATTTTGTATTGAAACGGCGAGGCAGGAATTTACTACACAACAAGGCAGATGCTGCTTTCATATAGACAACAACAACAACAGCAACAAGAACAACAAATTACATATTTGTTTTGAGGGAGAACACACACACACACACACACACACACACACACACACACACACGCACGCGCACGCACCACGCACGCACGCACGCACACACACACACACACAGGGGGGGGGGGGGGGGGGGGGGGGGCAGTCCTACGAAAAGATCTTCACACAGTCACAAAGGGGCTGTGGGGAGAGCAAGGTGGGGCAGCCCTTGTCAGCTAAAATTATGCTGACGTCATCAGAATTGGGTACAACGATGCGATGTCTGTATTCTTGTTAGTTTGCTGTCATCTTACTTTGGTTCGCCAGAATCTCATACAGTGAATGTTGACATACCGGCCCTAGTGAATCGACCAGCTCCCTGACATCACACAGAAATAAACAGGCAATGTTGAGATATCGGCCCTAGTGTCTCAACCAACTCCTTGATATCACGCACAAATAACGATCAGGGATCCACCCTGGGATGATCCGCACTACGGATCAGCCATCTGAATAGGTTCGTTTCCAGGCCGCTTCTGTTTTGATTTGTGAAAACTGGGACCACACAGCCAAGTTTCATCCACTGAATGAATGCGTCTCTAAGACAGTTGCTCAAAAGTGCAGGGATGTGTATCTCTGGAGTCTGGTTGAAGCCAGGAGATAGAATGAAAGCAAGTGTAGAGTTTAGTCGTGTCATGCAGTGTCAAGAATGAAAGCAAAGTGTAGAGTTAGTCGTGTCATGCAGTGTCAAGAATGAAAGCAAGTGTAGAGTTTCGTCGTGTCATGCAGTGTCAAGAATGAAAGCAAGTGTAGAGTTCAGTCGTGTCATGCAGTGTCAAGAATGAAAGCAAGTGTAGAGTTTAGTCGTGTCACGCAGTGTCAAGAATGAAAGCAAGTGTAGAGTTAGTAGTCGTGTCATGCAGTGTCAAGAATGAAAGCAAAGTGTAGAGTTAGTCGTGTCATGCAGTGTCAAGAATGAAAGCAAGTGTAGAGTTTAGTCGTGTCATGCAGTGCCAAGAATGAAAGCAAGTGTAGAGTTAGTCGTGTCATGCAGTGCCAAGAATGAAAGCAAGTGTAGAGTTTAGTCGTGTCATGCAGTGTCATGTCAGAATGGAACTCTACAAAATCATAGTCATCGTTCTTATCCCTATCGATCAGCGTCAAAAGAAGTCTGAAATTCTCTGGCCCTTTATGTGCTGATGTCACGGTGACCTCGGTTTCCATTTCCATTCCACGAGTGTTCCCTTTATGAGTAGTTGTGCAGGCCATGCATATCGGCCAGTCCATGGGGACTGGCAGTGGGCCGCCATGAGTTGTTGTGCAGCCCATGGATATCGGCCAGTCCATGGGGACTGCGAGTGGGCCGCCATGAGTTGTTGTACAGCCCATGGATATCGGCCAGTCCATGGGGACTGCAGTGGGCCGCCATGAGTTGTTGTGCAGCCCATGGATATCGGCCAGTCCATGGGGACTGGCAGTGGGCCGCCATGAGTTGTTGTGCAGCCCATGGATATCGGCCAGTCCATGGGGACTGGCGAGTGGGCCGCCATGAGTTGTTGTGCAGCCCATGGATATCGGCCAGTCCATGGGGGGACAGTGGGCCGCCATGAGTGGGCCGCCATGGGGACTGCGAGTTGGGCCGCCATGAGTTGTTGTGCAGCCCATGGATATCGGCCAGTCCATGGGGACTGCGAGTGGGCCGCCATGAGTTGTTGTGCAGCCCATGGATATCGGCCAGTCCATGGGGACTGGCAGTGGGCCAACATGGAAAGGTTCCTCTGGAGGCGAACGTTCACTCGCGCTGGCTTGGCGACTAAGCAATTGTGATCGTCAGTAGGGGGCTTAACAGGTGACATCTTGCCGTATGTTGGATCCGAACAGGTATCACTGACCACTGGCCAAGTGACTAGCAGCAGTGCAATGTCTCTTAGGGGGGTTTCCTCCAAATGACCGGGCTCTGGTTACTGCATATAGATTATCCGGTGCCGGGGCTACGGCGGGACCAGCCAATGTGTAATCGTGGATAGGGAGTCAGAATGATGACGTGGGAGTAATGCCAATCAGCTGGCATAGAAGAGAAGAAGAGAAGAGAAAAAAGAAAAACATTTGTTTTATATAGTTTTTTTATATAGTCTTGAAAGAAAAAGATGAAAACATTACTCCCAAGACTGAGATGAAACGACAGACCACGCTTAAAGAGCGGGTACAAAAGGAAAAGCAAACACGGACGGCTTAGTGAGTTGACTGGATAATGCAGCCGGAGAAATACGAAACATGAAGGCAAAGTAAGATAGAACCTCCGCTGGCAACGCGTGATTTCACACTGAAACACTGAAATACGTTTGGAGATTCCAAACAAATGCCCTCAGCTCTCCACTCCAACACCACTGGAACACTATGCCATTTGAGAATCTAATAGAATACAGTAAAATATCCCAATCCCAGCCCTGCATCTCCTCCCCACCCTGTACCCCCCCCTCAGTGTCTTGTTGCACACAATGTCGTTCACCCACCCTGTACCACCCTCAGTGCCTTATTGTACGCCCTGTCGTCCCCCCCACCCCCCCACCCCCTGTACTCCCCTCAGTGCCTTGTACGCCCTGTCCTTCTTCACCACCCTGTACCTGTACCCCCCCCCCCCCCCCCCCCGCCTCCGAGTGCCTTGTTGTACCCCCTGTCCTTCCTACCCCCACCCCCACCCCCACCGTACAACCCCCTCCCTGTGCTTTGTTGTACGCCTGTCCTTCACCACCTGTAGCCCCCTCAGTGCCTTGTAGTACGCCCTGTCCTCACCCCACCCTCACCCCATTCCCCCAGTCCTTTGTTGTACGCCCTGTCCTTCTTCACCACCTGTACCCCCCTCAATGCCTTGTTGTACGCCCTGTCCTTCACCCCACCCTGTACCCCATCCCCCCAGTGACGTGTTGTACGGCCTGTCCTTCATCTTACCCTGTACCTCCATCAAGCCTTGTTGTACGCTCTGCTCTTCACCCCACCTGGTAACCCGCCCCCGCCCCCCACCAGCCGCCGCGGCGAAGTGGTTAGCGTCGCGAACTCCCGGCTGGGAGGTCGTGGGTTCGAATCCCATCAAAGTCATGTGGGTTTTTCTCTGCCCCGACCGGCTCCTACCCACAGTTGAGTTTGCTACGGGCTCAGTTGGGAAGACTGGGACCACACAGTCGAGTTTCATCCACTTAATGGATGCGTTTCTGAGAGTGTTGCTCAAATTTTCTGACCAACACTGCAGGTGCCTGTATCTCTCGGGCCTGGTTGACGCCGGGATATATTATGAAAGGAAGCGTAGAGTACAGCCCTGTCATGTAGTCTCAGACCGAAATGGAAATCCGTAGCATCATCTTTAATCATCCTCATTCTCATCGATCAGCATTAAAAAAAAATGTCTCAAATTCTGTGGCCCTTCATGCCCTGCTCTCATGGTGACCTCAATTTCGATGTCCTCTCCACGTGTGACCTTGGTTTGGTTCCGTCGAGGTCACCGGTATCGGCGAGTCCGTGGGTACTGTCGTTGGACAGACGTGGTGGCGCCCTCCGGGGGAGAGCTCACTCACGCCGGCTCCGCGACTAAGCAATTATTGTCGTCAGTAGGGGACTTAGTAGGTGGTGTCCTGCGTATGTTAGATCAGAACAGGCGCCACTGAACACCACCGAAGTGACTCGGCAGCAGTGCAGTGTCTACTCCGGTGGGTTGCCTCTTGACGACTTGACGCTGACTGCTCCCTGTTGATTGCCGGTGCTGGGGCTGCGGCAGGAGGATCGACCGGGCTGTAGCTGTGGACGTGGTGTCGGAATGAGCGGCGTGGGTGCACTGCCTCTGAGGTGGCGCAGAGGTTGGGACAGCTAATTTAAAAAAAAACAAACAAACAAAAAAAAACCCCCCCCCCCCCCCCCCCCCCCAGTGCCTTGCCTTGTACACCCTGTCCTTCTTCACCACCCTGTACTCCTTCAGTGCCTTCTTTTACACTCTGTCCTTCTACACCACCCTGTACCCCCCCCCCCCCCCCCCCCCCCCCCCCGTGCCTTGTTGTACGCCCTGTCCTTCTTCACCACCCTGTACTACCTCAGTGCCTTCTTGTACGCTCTGTCCTTCTACACCACCCTGTACCCCTCCCTACCCCCAGTGCCTTGTTGTACGCCGTGTCCTTCTTTACCACCCTGTACCCACTCAGTGCCTTCTTGTACGCTCTGTCCGTCTACACCACCCTGTACCCCCCCCCCCCCCCCCCCCCTTCCAGTGCCTTATTGTACGCCCTGTCCTTCTTCATCACCCCTCAGTGCCTTGCACGCCCTGTCCTTCTTCACTACTCTACCCCTCAGTGCCTTGCACGCCCTGTCCTTCACTACTCTACCCCTCAGTGCCTTGCACGCCCTGTCCTTCTTCACTACTCTACCCCTCAGTGCCTTGCACGCCCTGTCCTTCTTCACTACTCTACCCCTCAGTGCCTTGCACGCCCTGTCCCTTCACTACTCTACCCCTCAGTGCCTTGCACGCCCTGTCCTTCTTTCACTACTCTGTATCCCCTCAGTGCCTTGCACGCCCTGTCCTTCTTCACTACTGTACCCCTGTGCCTTGCACGCCCTGTCCTTCTTCACTACTCTGTATCCCCTCAGTGCCTTGCACGCCCTGTCCTTCTTCACTACTCTGTATCCCCTCAGTGCCTTGCACGCCCTGTCCTTCTTCACTACTCTACCCCTCAGTGCCTTGCACGCCCTGTCCTTCACTACTCTACCCCTCAGTGCCTTGCACGCCCTGTCCTTCTTCACTACTCTACCCCTCAGTGCCTTGCACGCCCTGTCCTTCTTCACTACTCTACCCCTCAGTGCCTTGCACTCTCTGTCCTTCTTCACTACTCTGTATCCCCACAGTGTCTTGTTGTACGCCCCCTCCAGTGCCTTGTACGCCCTGTACCCCCCCCCCCCCCTCCAATGCCTTGTTGTACGCCCTGTCCTTCTTCACCACCCTGTACCCCCCCCCCCCTCCCCCTCTCCCTAGTGCCTTGCTGTACGCCCTGTCCTTCTTCACCACCGTGTACCACCTTCAGTGCCTTGTTGTACGCCCCGTCCTTCACCCAACCCTGTATCCCCCTTTGTGCCTTGTACGCCCTGTCCTTCTTCACCACCCACCCCGTACCCCCCCCCCCCCCCCCCCCCCCAGTGCCGTGTTGTACGCCCTGTCCTTCTTCACCACCCTGTAATTCCCCCACCCCACCCCCACGCCAGTGCCTTGTTGTACGCCCTGTCATTCACCACACCTGAAGGGACCGAGCCAATCAGCTGTGGCTGTGCTCAGCTGGGTCTGTGGCTGTGCTCAGCTGGGTCTGTGGCTGTGCTCAGCTGGGTCTGTGGCTGTGTTCAGCTGGGTCTGTGGCTGTGCTCAGCTAGGTCTGTGGCAGTGCTCAGCTGGGTCTGTGGCTGTGCTCAGCTAGGGTCTGTGGCTGTGCTCAGCTGGGTTTGTGGCAGTGCTCAGCTGGGTCTGTGACAGTGCTCAGCTGGGTCTGTGGCTGTGTTCAGCTGGGTCTGTGGCTGTGCACAGTGGGTCTGTGGCAGTGCTCAGCTGGGTCTGTGGCTGTGCTCAGCTGGGTCTGTGGCTGTGCTCAGCTGGGTCTGTGGCTGTGCTCAGCTGGGTCTGTGGCTGTGCTCAGCTGGGTCTGTGGCTGTGCTCAGCTGGGTCTGTGGCTGTGCTCAGCTAGCTGGGGTCTGTGGCTGTGCTCAGCTGGGTCTGTGGCTGTGCTCAGCTGGGTCTGTGGCTGTGCTCAGCTGGGTCTGTGGCTGTGCTCAGCTGGGTCTGTGGCTGTGCTCAGCTGGGTCTGTGGCTGTGCTCAGCTAGGTCTGTGGCTGTGCTCAGCTGGGTCTGTGGCTGTGCTCAGCTGGGTCTGTGGCAGTGCTCAGCTGGGTCTGTGGCTGTGCTCAGCTAGATCTGTGGCTGTGCTCAGCTGGGTCTGTGGCTGTGCTCAGCTGGGTCTGTGGCTGTGCTCAGCTGGGTCTATAGGAGAAATCTTCCACAACACTCTTCACCTTGTCAACAAAACAAAAGGCTGGGCCCATCGAACTTGGAGACACAGCCCTGAAACACGAAGAGGAGGCAACCTATCTTGGTGTCACCTTTGACAAGAAGCAAACCTGGCGACCACACATCCAGAAAGCTGAAGCAAAGGCCAGACGAAAGCTTGCCATTCTGCGGAAGCTAGCCGGAACCAGCTGGGGAGCAAACGAACAAATACTCAAGCGCGTCTACCAGGGAGCAGTCAGGCCCCATCTTGAGTATGGCTCAACAGCTTGATCAACAGCAGCGAAGACCCACCAGAAATCCCTGGATAGGGTCCAAAATCAAGCCCTCAGGATCATCACCGGGTCCATGCGATCTACACCAATCAAAGCCATGGAGGAGGTTACTGCCATACAGCCCCTCCACCAGAGGAGAGACGCAAAGACCATGGTTCAGGCAGAGAAATTCAAGTGCCTGCCTCAACATCCGATGAACAAGAGGATGCAGAACCTGACCAAGAATCGTCTCAAAGCGCAGTAGCTTCATCCATGAAAGCAAGAGTCTTGCCAGGGAGCATCAAGATGGCTTGCCACCTGCCAACCCACTGGACCCCTCTGATCTGCCACAGCCCTGGAATGAAGACTTCACAAATCTTCACATCTCCACAACAGTTCCACAGTTGCCTCAGGAGACTCTCAGGATGACATCGTCAAACGCACTCTCACACTTGCCATGATTGCTGAGAAGTACCCTGAAGAATCCTGGATACATGCGTACACCGACGGCTCAGCAACCAACGCAGTGTCTGATGGAGGAGCGGGCGTATTCATCAAGTCACCTGAGGGACACACCACCACAGCAGGGATACCAACTGGAAACACTGCTCCAATTATGCTGCAGAAGTTCAGGCCCTCATGCAGGCAGCCTCCATGATTCATGATTCACAGAGCGACTGCACCCAAGTTGTCTTCCTCTCTGACGCGCTGTCCGTCCTGGAGGGCCCTTGCAGGAGACAAACTTCCTCGTCTAATGGAGAAATTCCAGGAACTCGCCAAAAGTAGACGAGTAGTCCTGCAATGGGTACCTGCCCACTGCGGAGTCCCAGGAACGAGGCAGCCGATCAGCTCGCAAAACCGGAGCCAGAGGAAGACAACCAGACAACAGCGTCAGCTTCGCAGAGAAGAAGACCCTTGTGAAGGCTCTGATGCGACCACAACCCACAAGGGATGCCTTCCATCTTCTGGAGAGACAGGAGCAGGTGGTCATTATGAGACTCAGAACTGGCCACTGCCGACTCAATGGCCACCTGCATAGGAAGCTGAAGCTGGCGCCTTCCCCCTCCTGCTCCTGTGGTCTTGAAGACCAAACACCAGAACACGTCCTACAGACCTGTCCCCTTCTCAAGGGACTGAGAAAAACCGTGTGGCCAACGCCGACTCCGCTGCACGGCTGCCGACAAGACCTGGAGAAAACGGCTACATTCATCAACGAGGCTGGGCTGACGCTGTGAGGCGAACGAAGAAGAAGAAGAAGAAGAAGCTAGGTCTGTGGCTGTGCTCAGCTGGGTCTGTGGCTGTGCTCAGCTAGGTCTGTGGCTGTGCTCAGCTGGGTCTGTGGCTGTGCTCAGCTGGGTCTGTGGCTGTGCTCAGCTATGTCTCAAAGTGAATGCAAAGGAATAAGCTGTGAGACAAAGCAGTTGCAAAAGAAGAAGTTGAAAGACAAAGCAAATTGCAAAACATAAGCTGTGAGACAAAGCAAGTTGCAAAAGAAGAAGCTGAAAGAAGAAAGCAAATTGGAAAACAATAAACTGTGAGACAAGCAAGTTGCAAAAGAATAATCTGAAAGACAAAGGAAGGTACAAAAGAATATGCTACAAACAAAGCAAGGTAGAAAATAACTGTCATGTCACACACAACTCTAAACAGACGAAGGAATTGTCGACAAATATGTCTGTGTTCAGCAGCCGATCAGCTCGCCAAAACCGGAGCCAGAGGAAGACACAAATTGCAGACATGAAAAAAAAGATACTCCTAAGATTGTTGTCATGTGGGTTCACAATGAACAAAAGGAAACGATTGCAAATGAAAGTGCATGCATTCAGACGACGTATATAGGTTTCTTAAAATCCCAATCACAGGCGCAGGCGCGAGCGCGCCGTGTGTGTGTGTGTGTGTGTGTGTGTGTGTGTGTGTGTGTGTGCCCGCGCACGCGCGCGCGCGCTCGCGCGCTTGCATTGATACTTGCACTCGCGTAGGCATGTACGTGTGTGTGCGAGTGTGTGTTTATATGTGTGTGTGTGTGTGTGTGTGTGTGTGTGTGTGTGTGTGTGTGTGTGTGTTGTGTGCGTTCGGGTGTTCGTGCATGTGTGTGTGTGTGTGTGTGTGTGTGTGTGTGTGTGTGTGTGTGTGTGTGCCTCTTAATTTGCATCCGCCTTACTTTTCCCCCTGCAAAAACGCGGAGTACAATTCCATTCAGTGATGATTTGTGAAGAGTCCTTTAACAGCGTGAAGGTATAGCGATTCACAATTCGCTTTCCCTGCACGCGACTTCATCAGATCGGACGTGAAATTGATGGGGCGAGGAGCTCTTTCAAATTGTGCCCCCTCCCCCCCTTCCCCCCCCCCCCCCCC
Source organism: Conus betulinus (assembly GCA_016801955.1). Taxonomy (NCBI): domain Eukaryota; kingdom Metazoa; phylum Mollusca; class Gastropoda; order Neogastropoda; family Conidae; genus Conus; species Conus betulinus. The sequence goes on from JADBJO010007201.1 coordinate 34,573, forward strand.
CCCCCCCTTTTTCCCCCGTGCCACTTCAGAAGCGGTTCTATTGTTGCTGCATTTTAGGTTTAGCTCCCGTTGCATTTCTGAGAAACGTTTTGAATGTATTTTTGTGTCGTTATTTGCCTTTTATTTTGTTTCATCTGGAAAGTTCCTTTTTAAATGCTTTGATGATGATTTGATGTTGATTGGAAGACAGTGTTGATATGACGATGATGATGATGATGATCATCATCATATTGAAGATGATGATGATGATGATGATGATGATGATGATGATGATATTGAAGCTGATGATGATGACGATGACGATGATGATGATGATGATGATGATGATGATAATGATGATGACGACGATGATGACGACGATGATGATGATGATGAAGAAGAAAGGGGCCACAACACTGAATGTACCTGATGTACTTACACTGCCATGGCCATTAGCAGCAGTGGTCAAGGTAAAACCAGAATTAGGAAATGAATAAACTCCAGACAAATATCAGACAACGTATTGCACAACGATGTGCGCAAGTGTCCTCTCATCTCTCAGCCGCCATCATCACATCATGTTTATAGCCCAGCCGACCACAAAGGCCCCGTGAGGGCTGCAGGCAAGTGACATCAGAACTGTCCTCGAGTTCAAATACCAACTCTACCTGTCCAAATCGAGCCGAGCGCTGAAGCTAAAATATAGACTGATCTGAGGCAAAGTAGGATCATCATCAGCAACTGGGATCAACGGAAACCTGGGCCATGGAAGTACTTTTGAGCAGCGCTGGTAACTGACACTCAGTGCCAGAAGTTGATACAGTTTGGCGAAGCAGGACATGATCGTGCTAACACGTATGAATAAAAAAAAAGGCAGAGATGAAACACAGACAATAGCAAAGCACGTGGCTAACTTCACATGTGTAAATAAAAAAGTGCAAAGATTAAGCATGACTTTGAAGCAACCGACTCTTCCATTCAAATGTTTCCCGTTTCTAAGCACTCTATCATCGATACAAACGTTTGTCTGGAATGACGAAAAGTTCAGAAAAAAAAATGTTTTAAAAAAAATTATGTACCACCATTATGTTTATTTGTGCACCTTAACCAGTAACCTTCCCTGATTAGTAATATAATGACCGGTGTTTTCACTGTTCTAATTCTCTCTTCTAACGCAGACTAAAGGTGAAGAGAAAAGAGGACAAGTATATCACCTCAGTTTTCTTCTTTGTCAGAGACTTGTTTGCTCACACAGGTCACTAACCACTTCCGGGCTGGCACACATCACTGTGGCATGTTGAGTTGTTTTGGCTGCCCTCTAACTCCTCACGCCAGATACTTGTTTCCGCCCTGCAGTGAGGTCGGCCCACTGCCTGCACACACGCTCTAAAGTAACACCACACGCCAGCTGTTTGTTTCCACCCTGCAGTGAGGCCACAGGCTTTGCCCCTGCGCCAACCCCTGTTTTGTGTGTACTTCAAACGTGACAGTATGACACAACCAGCGACAGCGTGTGACATGACAGCATGACACATCCAGCGACAGCGTGTGACGTGACAGTATGGCACAACCAGCGACAGCGTGTGACGTGACAGTATGACACAACCAGCGACAGCGTGTGACGTGACAGTATGACACAACCAGCGACAGCGTGTGACAGTATGACACAACCAGCAACAACGTGTAACGTGACAGTATGACACAACCAGCGACAGCGTGTAACGAACAGCGAGCCAAGCCCTGAACAGTGGAAAAGACCAGAAATACAGTCAGATCAACGGCAAGAGATAACCGCCTTTAATACTGGCAAAGGCGTTTGAAGCAGGGAAAGGCTGAGACACTCGTCCTCTGATCTCCCTTGTGTATCAGAGACGCCAGTCAATGGCGACTGCAACAATTGGGAGGAAATAGGTCATGTTGCAACAGAGGGCTTAGGAATACAGCGAACTGCACGACATTCCGAGTGGAAACTGCTCATCATTTACTGGACTTGAATCAAATCCGCACACACACACACACACACACACACACACACACACAAAGTGAAAATTCCGATCACTGGATGCACCAGTCAAATGCCGTCACTGATGGCGCACACAGAAAAAATAGTGGCAGTAAATAATTAGGAAAAAGAAATCCTGTCTGACCTCTAACCCCAGAACGCTAAACTTGAATCCTGTCTGCCTTCTTATAAAACAATGAGTACTTTAGAATGGGAACGAAGGAATGCTGTCTGTGTGTCTGTCCCTCCGTCCGTCCGTGGTCAAAATGTGTTCCACTCGCTCCAGACAAAACTACTGGGCTGATCTTTCTGAAAAATTTGTAGATATGTTCATTATGGGTCAAGGATGATGCCCAATGTTTTAGTTTACCGTTATAGCCATTACTAACGGCTGTAACGGTTTTTTTTTCTTTATGGAACATCTCCGAAAGTACTTGGCCGATCTTTGTGAAAATTACCAGGCATGTTCATTATGGGTCACGGATGATGCTCAATGTTTCAGTTTACGCCGTTATAGCCGTTACTAAAGGCTGTAACGGCCTGCAACGGCTTTTCTTCTTCATGGAATATCTCAAAAAGTACCTGGCCGATCTTTCCGAAAATTTGTAGGTATGTTCATTATGGGTCACAAATAATGCCCGATGTTTTAGTTTTTACCGTTATAGCTGTTACTAAGGGCTGTAACGGCCTGTGACGGTTTTTTTATTCTTTATGGAATATCTCCGAAAGTACTTGGCCGATCTTTGTGAAAATTAGCAGGCATGTTCATTATGGGTCACGGATGATGTCGAATGTTTTGGTTTACCCCGTTATAGCTGTTACTAACGGCTGTAACGGCCTGTAACGGTTTTCCTTCTTTATGGAATATCTCAGAAAGTACTTGGCCGATCTTTCAGAAATTTGTAGGTATGTTCATTATGGGTCACGAATAATGCTCGATGTTTTAGTTTACCGTTATATCCGTTACTAACGGCTGTAACGGCCTGTAACAGTTTTTTTTTAAATGGAATATCTCTGAAAGTACTTGGCTGATCTTTGTGAAAATTAGCAGGTATGTTCATTATGGTTCACGGATAATGCCCGATGTTTTTAGTTTACACCATTATAGCCGTTACTAACGGCTGTAACGGCCTGTAATGGTTTTCCTTCTTTATGGAATATCTCAGAAAGTGCTTGACCGATCTTCAGAGAAATTTGTAGATATGTTCATTATGGGTCACGAATAATACCCGATGTTTCAGTTCACCGTTATAGCCGTTACAAACGGCTGTAACGGCCTGTATGGTTTTTCCTTTTTGTGGAATATCTCCGAAAGTACTTGGCCGATCTTTGTGAAAATTAATAGGTATGTTCACTATGTATTACGGATGATGCCCGATGTTTCAGTTTTACCGTTATAGCCGTTACTGACGGCTATAACGGCCCCTAACGGTTTTTTCTTCTACATGGAATATCTCAGAAAGTGCTTGACCGATCTTTCTGGAAATTTGTAGGTATATTCATTATGGGCGACGGATGATGCCTGACGTTTTAATATACCGTTGTAGCCGTTACTAACGGCTGCAACAGCCCAGAATGTTTTTTCTTTTTATGGAATGTCTCAGAAAGTAGTTAGCCAATCTTTCTCAAAATTTGTAGATATGTTCATTATGGGTCACAGATGATGCCCAATGTTTTAGTTTACCGTTATAGCCGTTACTAACGGCTATAACGGCCCATAATGGTTTTTCTTCTTCATCGAATATCTTAGGAAGTACGTGCCCGATTGTAGGTATGTTCATTATGGGTCACGGATGATGCCCGATGTCTAAGTTTACCGTTATAGCTTTTACTAATGGCACATAATGGTTTTCTTCTTGATGGAAAATCTCAGAAAGTTTTTGTTCTTAAAATTTGTAAGAATGTCATTATAGGTCACAGATGATGGCCGATATTTACCAGAATAGCCATTACTAACCGTTACACCAGCCCAAGACGGTTTTTTTCCTCTTTATGGAATATATCACGCATATTCAGGATAAACTGGGAGTACGTTTATATGCTTTGCATCTTGTAGTATAGTGTCATTCACTGCGTTGTGTTTTTGTTGCATTGTGTTGTATGACGCATTGTGTTATATAAAGCAATAAATCTTTGCGTTGCATTTGGTTTCGTGTTGAATTGTATTGTGTGGTATCACTTCAAGTTTATACTCAATATTTCTGTGTGAACTTTGGGTTGCCACTCCACACTTCACGAGAACAGTGTGCGATTGTGATCCGTGTGTTTGTGTGTGTGTGTGTGTGTGTGTGTGTGTGTGTGTGTGTGTGTGTGTGTGTGTGTGTGTGTGTGTGTGCGTGCGTGCGTGTTTGCGTGCGTGCGTGCGTGCGTGTGTGTGTGTGTGTGTGTGTGTGTGTGTGTGTGTGTGTGTGTGTGTGTGTGTGTGTGCACGTGTGTGTGTGTGTGTGCCTCTATGATACTTTCCCGTTCCCTCTTTTCCAGCTGGTCTCACACCCTTCTCTGACCCTCATCCCTGGCCTCTTCTCATATCGTCACCCTGGCGTTATCTAGCTAACAGAAAGAGAAAACAGGGATGGCACAATGCATTTGTGCATGAATAATTATCTGCAGTTACATAATGAACCACACTGTGCAATCATTTGAAGCTGAGTACAATTAGTCCATTTCAGAAAGAACCTCCTTGCAAGATTTATTTTCTAACATTTAGTCGACTTACTTCAAAGTTTCTGGCTTACACATTTGTAAGTTTGTCAGTGTGCGTTTTGTGTTTGTTTGCATGTTCGTGTCTTCAGTACTGCAAGTAATGATAATCTCCACTGAAATCTCCGACGTGAGGACAACCAGGCACCGCCGTAATGAAGACAAGTCTGGTCTCGACATTCGTCGCAGCGTTATTTAGCATGTTTTTGTTTACCAGCGGCCCTTCTGGTCGACTAGATTGTGCTTTTCCGTGTTGTTTCTCTTTTATCTCCATCCCTTTTTCGCCCGTGTGCGCTCTGCTCTTGACACTGCCTCTTTGTTTTTTTTCTCCATCTGTCTCACGCTAGGAGGCGACAGGAAGGGAAGAGGGAAAGTGGGATGGTGACTGCCAAAATGGCGGACCAGTTTAGCCCGAGGTCTTTTCGGAAATACCTTGTCACTGTTCGTCTCTCTGTCTCTCCGTCACAGAGGTTCTTCACACACACACACACACACACACACACACACACACACACACACACACACATACACACGCACACACGCACACACACATATACACACACTGTATCCTGCTCACGCTTTACGTCCTATACTGTGATCAGTTCTGTTCAAACTGTTTCTGCTTTCATTTAATCAATTAGCTTATTTGACCAGTTCCACTGTTAAACACACTTCTTGCTTACCATTCAGTCCCTTGATCAGTTGGTCTTTTAAAAAGTATTTATGCTTTTCATTTATAAGCTAACATTTCAATCAGTTCGGCGATTTTAAAAGTATTCATGCTTTCTATTTCACCAAATGTTGTAACATATTTCACCGGTTCATCAGTTTACAAGGAATATACTTGGTGTCTGACAACTCAGCTCCTCGACCACTCAGTCCCTGAATGTTTTATGTTTTACTAATTCAAGTCTTTGTCCAATATGACCCTTTGAATATTCTTACTTCCTGTTTGACCAAATTAGCCCTTTGACGAGTTCGTGTGCTGGTGATGTATTACAATGCTTTCAGTTCACTCGTTTAGGTATTTGAACAATATGTTTATAAAAAATATAGTTATGCTTTACATTTCGCCGACTCAAGTTCTTTGCTAATGTTTTCCATTTCAGTGATGTAACTTTTTCACCAGTTCATCTGTTACAACAAAAAGTATTCATGATTTACATTTTACACATAGGTCCTTGAACAATTCATTTGTTCAGTCACGAAGTATTCATTTTGACAGTCCGCCTGTTAAAAAACATATTTGTACTTTCTGTTTCACCAACATAGCTGTTGGACCAGTTCATTTGTTAAAAGAAATGCGTACGACATCCATGTAACCAACTCAATGTTTGGCCTTTGGAAAAAATGTTTGCCGTTTCCATATCAGCATAGTGCAATTCACTCAGAGCACATTTAAAAGAAAGAGAGAGAAACGTGTTTGGGACAGATAATTTCATTCCCGTTCAATCCGAGGCGGATGTTGGAATTACGCTGATAGTGGGAATGAAAATGCAGTGAGGGTGAGATAGGAGAGCGTTGCATGCATGAGGCCATCACGTCATTGCAATCTAGAGGTGAGGGGGGAGAGCGTTGCATGCATGAGGCCGTCAAGTCATTGCAATCTAGAGGTGAGGGGGAGAGCGTTGCATGCATGAGGCCGTCAAAGTCATTGCAATCTAGAGGTGAGGTGGGAGAGCGTTGCATGCATGAGGCCATCAAGTCATTGCAATCTAGAGGTGAGGGGGGAGAGCGTTGCTTGCATGAGGCCGTCAAGTCATTGCAATCGGGAGGTGGGGGGAGAGCGTTGCATGCATGAGGCCATCAAGTCATTGCAATCTAGAGGTGAGGTGGGAGAGCGTTGCTTGCATGAGGCCGTCAAGTCATTGCAATCGGGAGGTGAGGGGGGAGAGCGTTGCATGCATGAGGCCATCAAGTCATTGCAATCTAGAGGTGAGGTGGGGGAGAGCGTTGCTTGCATGAGGCCGTCAAGTCATTGCAATCGGGAGGTGAGGGGGGAGAGCGTTGCATGCATGAGGCCATCAAGTCATTGCAATCTAGAGGTGAGGTGGGAGAGCGTTGCTTGCATGAGGCCGTCAAGTCATTGCAATCGGGAGGTGAGGGGGGAGAGCGTTGCATGCATGAGGCCATCAAGTCATTGCAATCTAGAGGTGAGGTGGGAGAGCGTTGCTTGCATGAGGCCGTCAAGTCATTGCAATCGGGAAGTGAGATGGAGAGCGTTGCATGCATGAGGCCATCAAGTCATTGCAATCGGGAGGTGAGGGGGGAGAGCGTTGTATGCATGAGGCCGTCAAGTCATTGCAATCAGGAAGTGAGGGGGAGAGCGTTGCATGCATGAGGCCATCACGTCATTGCAATCAGGAGGTGAGGTGGGAGAGCGTTGCATGCATGAGCCATCACGTCATTGCAATCGGGAGGTGAGGTGGGAGAGCGTTGCATGCATGAGGCCATCAGTCATTGCAATGGGGAGGTGAGGGGGGAGAGCGTTGCATGCATGAGGCCATCAAGTCATTGCAATCGGGAGGTGAGAGGGGAGAGAGCGTTGCATGCATGAGGCCATCAAGTCATTGCAATCGGGAGGTGAGGTGGGAGAGCGTTGCATGCATGAGGGCCATCAAGTCATTGCAATCGGGAGGTGAGGGGGGAGAGCGTTGAATGCATGAAGCCGTCAAGTCATTGCAATCGGGAGGTGAGGGGGGAGAGCGTTGCTTGCATGAGCCGTCAAGTCATTGCAATCGGGAGGTGAGGGGGGAGAGCGTTGCATGCATGAGGCCGTCAGTCATTGCAATCGGGAAGTGAGATAGGAGAGCGTTGCATGCATGAGGCCGTCAAGTCATTGCAATCGGGAGGTGAGGGGGGAGAGCGTTGAATGCCTGAAGCCATCACGTCATTGCAATCGGGAGGTTAGGTGGGAGAGCGTCGCATGCATGAAGCCATCAAGTCATTGCATTCGGGAGGTGAGGTGGAAGAGCGTTGAATGCATGAAACCATCAAGTCATTGCAGTCTGCTGGAGTACTGCAGAGGTAAAGGTCGACACAGGTGATGTGGTGAGCGGAGGGGGAAAACGATACAGGTAGGTGATAAGTTAGGTGTTGGATTGGGATAAAATTTAGCGAGGAGAAAGAAAACTACCGTTTTAGATTTGAATCTGCAATTTGTAGGTTGTGAAGGCTTTGACTTGATGACCAGACATTTTAATCTTCAACTGCAACACACTGATATTTCATGGGAACATCTCCAACA
>JADBJO010007201.1:47500-74052 GCA_016801955.1 Conus betulinus
ACAAACATGTTTCTTTAATCTGTTCAAAAACGGATGTGTCCACCCCGCGCAGCAACATAATCGAGACAGCGCTGCCTCATGGAGTTGATGGTGTTTGCGATGACGGCCTGGGGGATGTTTTCCCACTCCTGTCGCAGGACGTGCAGCAGCTGTTCCCGATTAGCTGGACGTGGGCGGTTTGCATGGACTCGCCGGCCAAGTTCTCCCCAGATGTTCTCGACTGGATTGAGATCTGGACTGTTCGCAGGCCATGCCATCCTGGTGATCCCAGCTTCCTGAATGAAAGTGTTGACAGCCCTGCAGCGGTGTGGTGTGGCGTTGTCATCCTGGAGGACAGCTTGGGGTCCGATCTGCTGGAGGGTCGCTGTGACCAGAGGCTGTAAGATCTCCTGCAGGTAGCGCTGCCCATTGAGCATGCCCTCCACATGGTAGAAAGAAGTCCTGTAGTGTCGGCTGATGCCTCCCCAAACCATAATGGAGCCACCTCCAAAAGCAGCCGCCTCCTGGATAGCATCATCTTGCAGCTGCTCCTGTGGGCCCCGCCACACCCTGATGCGCGGCCGTCTTTGGGGCTCACCATGAAGCGTGATTCGTCGTGAACAGGACATGGCCCCAATGAGCACGAGTCCACCTCAAATGGTCCTGGCACCAAGCAAGTCGGCGTGCCCGTTACCTGCAGTCAGCATGGGCTTCTTCACCGGACGCCTGGAACGCAAGGCGGCGGCATGTAGGCGACGCCGAGTGGTCTGCCCGCTTGCTGCTGTGTTGGTGGAAGCACGCAGTTGCTGACTCAAGGCATTGGCGGTGGTTGTCCTCTCCCGAAGGGCCTGTCTGGTCCTCACGTTGTGTGGTTTTTTCTTGGGACGCCCTGGGCGTGGCCGTTCCTGGACGGTGCCTGTGGTTTGATGCGCGTGTCTCAGACTGATGATGACCGAGTGTGACATTCGCCGCCTTCTGGCCACCTCTCGGACGCCTACTCCGTCCTGCAGCCAGGCGATAGCTCGGGCACGATCGAAATTTCTCAACTTTCGTCTCGCTGGCATGTTGGTGTTGTGCTTCAGAACGGGTATTCGACGGCTTTTATGGCCATTGTGGTGAGCACAACGCACTCCCATACCTTCATGCTGTCACGTGCATCAGGATTTTCACCTGTAGACAGTTCGAGTCAGTGTGCACGGATTGCTGACAAACAGCTTGTTTTGCCAAACAAGAGCACTTTTTCTGCACGCTCAAGGGGAGTCAGTGCAGCTGTTGCATGCTGGCAGTATTTATTGAGAAGGCCTGACGACTGTCGCGTTCAGAAACCTTGACAATTACTAACCTTTATTTGATATTTGATTTTGAAAGCACCTAGGGCATTCTGCGGTGTGGTCCTTAACTTATGTAGAAGTCTGTACAATGATTGTTTTACTTTAAAATAAGGCACATAGTACAATGAATTTACTCCAAAACAGTGTACATCCATACAATTAGAGTGATTATTTTACTTAAGAATAAGGCACATAATACAATGAATTCACCCCAAAACAGTGTACATGCATGGAAACAGTGATAACTTTACTCCAAAATCAATTTTTTCTAAGAGAATTGTTAGTGATTCCGCAAGTCAACATGGACGAACAGATTACAAGACAAAATCAGACAAATGCACAGAAAGAGACCAATGAATGTTGCTCATAGGCATCACAACGAGTATAATATACTTTGCTCCAAAATAGATAACACGCAAACATGTACGGCAAAATATGCTCACCCAGGACGAATGCACGAACAAAAATAAATTAGCTTCAGAATAACAAGACAAGTTCACACATACAGGGCGGAAATATGTCTACCAACAAACGACAAAGTGGCAGAAACATGTAGAACCTCCCTTTCCCGTCTCCGAAATAAGATAAACGCACGCAGTTACATGATTTTCATTTGAAAACGAGACAAACACACACAATTACACTGAATATTATTTCAAAACAAGACAAATTCACACAATCAGAGTGCTTTTTTTATGTCAAAATAATAGAAATGCACATGGATTACAGTGACATTTCTTTCACAGTGAGACAAATGGAAACAAACAAGTGCCGTGCCATTTGCTCTGAATGTACACAGACAGTAAAATTGCTTCACAATGAGACAAATTCACTGAAACAAATCAGTCGGTTTGCATTTTATAAAGGGTGAGAAATCATAATACTCCGAAAACGCTTGTCTTGTTGGTTAAACATTGTGTGAGATTTGTGCTCTTCTAAGTGTGAATTTGTGTGTGTGTGTGTGTGTGTGTGTGTGTGTGTGTGTGTGTGTGTGTGTGTGTGTGTGTGTGTGTGTGTGTGCGTGCGTGCGTGCTTGCGTGCGTGCGCGCGCGCGCACGTGTGTGTGTGTGTGTGTGTGTGTGTGTGTGTGTGTGTGTGTGTGTGTGTGTGTGTGTGTGTGTTGTGTGTGTGTGTGTGTGTGTGTGTGTGTGTGTGTGTGTGTGTGTGTGTGCCGGTGAAGAGGGGTGGTGATGTTTACATGTCTCTGATATTGTAGTAGTGCCGATGCTACTATGTGAGGAACAAATGAAAATCACCACACACACAAACCCGATTTAGTTTGCGTTTGTGGTGTATTGAGGATTTCATTCGTTTTTTTTTTTCCTTTTTTTTTTTTTTTGACAATAGATTGTATTATCTTGTCCTTTGCTTTAAGATTTTAAGATTTTATTTACGAGTGAATTTGCTACTGTTAATACAAAGAACAAAAAACCAAACATGTTTTTTTTTACCCCTGAAATGAGACAAAAAATACAAAACAGTTCTCTGTATACCTTAAACCTCCAAAACAAGAGCAATACAGCCAAAAAAAAAAAACACAGCAAGCCACATGCAGATTTAAGGCAGTGCTGCTCAGCGGGTCTTCTCAGCTTGCACACAGGGCGCAAGGCGCAGAGGTATAAAGCCAGCAACCTAAACCAATTGAATTTGCATTCCTTTCACCTGACACGCACATGCAGAGCAACAGTGGAACAAGCCTGACTGCTGGCTCTTCAACACGCTACACTTCACTCACAAACAACGCTGACTTGGCGTAAGCAAGTTCAAACTTAAAAAAAAAAGTTTTATTGGCTTATTCATTTTCAGATTGGTTCAAAATGAAGAGAAGAGTAGAGTTTTCAATTAATCCTCGTTTTTTTTTTTTCCCCAATTCCCCATCCTCATTTCCCATCCCCCTACCCTTCTCGATGTCTTGGTCAGAGCACTTGCTGTTCATTAGGTGTCGTCCAGCTGGCATATGTCAGACACTCCAGCACGGTACTGTGGGGTATTGTGGGGTGGGGGTGGGGGGGGTGGTGGCAGTGGTGGGGGTGGGGTGGGGGGGGGGGGGGGGGGAGCGAGGGTCTTTCAGCATTAAGAAAGTTTGAAGAAATTAGTCAAATTATGGCGTGTTACGTGTAATGGTGAACTCGAAACTTAATAACGAGCCAAGCAGCAGTTATATCCATCCAGAAATCTAGCAGGAAGTGGAGAGAATTTGGAACTATGGAAGGCAGAACCCGGCGTAAGGTTAATGTTGACCTGTGTACAGAACTGTGATTATGTTTGATGTTGACCTGTGTACAGAACTGTGATTATGTTTGATGTTGACCTGTGTACAGAACTGATACTGATTATGTTTGATGTTGACCTGTGTACAGAACGGTGATTATGTTTGATGTTGACCTGTGATTAGAGCTGTGATTATGTTTGATGTTGACCTGTGTACAAAAACTGTGATTATGTTTGATGTTGACCTGTGTACAGAACTGTGATTATGTTTGATGTTGACCTGTGTACAGAACGGTGATTATGTTTGATGTTGACCTGTGTACAGAACGGTGATTATGTTTGTTGTTGACCTGTGTACAGAACGGTGATTATGTTTGATGTTGACCTGTGATTAGAGCTGTGATTATGTTTGATGTTGACCTGTGTACAAAAACTGTGATTATGTTTGATGTTGACCTGTGTACAGAACGGTGATTATGTTTTGTTGGCCTGTGTACAGAACGGTGATTATGTTTGATGTTGACCTGTGTACAGAACGGTGATTATGTTTGATGTTGACCTGTGTACAGAACGGTGATTATGTTTGATGTTGGCCTGTGTACAGAACGGTGATTATGTTTGATGTTTGCCAGAACTGATTATGTCTGTCAACGTTGTAACATGTCAAATCAAGGGAGAGACAACTAAATAGGAAGTGAAAGTGAAAGCTAAAATTCAATGGTGCACTTGACGACTGACGATGATTCATGTGAAAAACACAGTATAAAACTGGACTGTGGGATAAAGCACTCCGCATACATATTGAATAAATCCCTACATCATTCGATGACGGCAAAAGTTTGGGAGAGTGGGGGAGCCGAAGAGAGGGGGGGGGGGGGGGGGGGGGGGCAAGGGGGGGATGGGGGTTAGTGTGTATTGGGAATGAGAGGTTGTGTTGATCTTATTCGACTTCAAATTTTAGATGGATCGAAGACCATTAACATTTTCTTTTAGGATTTAGTCTTGAAATGATTTTCCTTCAATCCCTCATTCTACCCGCCCCCTCCTCATACACAGCACAGAGCAACCAAGCAAGAGCAGTCAAGAGGCAGCCCGCCAGAGGAGACACCGCACTACTAGTGTTGAATGTCTTCTGTAGTGGTGTCTGACCCGGCACCGGCAGGACCCCACCTCCTCAAGCCAGCACCGACAGCATCAGGACACCACCTCCTCAAGCCAGCACCGACAGCATCAGGACACCACCTTTTAAAGCCAGCACAGACAGCATCAGGACACCTCCTCAAGCCAGCACAGACAGAATCAGGACACCACTCTTCAAGCCAGCACAGACAGCATCAGGACACCACCTCCTCAAGCCAGCACAGACAGCATCAGGACACCACCTTTTAAAGCCAGCACAGACAGCATCAGGACACCACCTCCTCAAGCCAGCACAGACAGCATCAGGACACCACCTTTTAAAGCCAGCACAGACAGCATCAGGACACCACCTCCTCAAGCCAGCACAGACAGCATCAGGACACCACCTTTTAAAGCCAGCACAGACAGAATCAGGACACCACCTCCTCAAGCCAGCACCGACAGCATCAGGACACCACCTCCTCAAGCCAGCACCGACAGCATCAGCATCAGGACCCACCTTTTAAAGCCAGCACAGACAGCATCAGGACACCACCTCCTCAAGCCAGCACAGACAGAATCAGGACACCACCTCCTCAAGCCAGCACAGACAGCATCAGGACACCACCTCCTCAAGCCAGCACAGACAGCATCAGGACACCACCTCCTCAAGCCAGCACAGACAGCATCAGGACACCACCTCCTCAAGCCAGCACCGACAGCATCAGGACACCACCTCCTCAAGCCAGCACCGACAGCATCAGGACACCACCTCCTCAAGCCAGCACAGACAGCATCAGGGACACCACCTCTTAAAGCCAGCACAGACAGCATCAGGACACCACCTCTTAAAGCCAGCACCACCAACACCATCAATACACAGGGGGCTTTTTTCATCCTTATTTTATCAAGTCATTAATTTCACTGGGCTTCAAACTGTTGGAATGAAAGTTTGATTAAAAAGAAATGATTATGTATCTTGGTACAGTGGCCGTGGGGGTGTCAATATGTTAACCTCATCTCAGGGACGTTCCGACTTCCTGTCATGAGGGCTTTGCTACTTAACATTTCTTGATGCTTCTTCTTTTTTTTTTAAATCTAATTTTGGAGTTGTGGTGGGTTTGGAAGTAATGAGTCGCTCCCATTTTCTCATGATCTAAAAAAGTGTCATTTGATACATGTTAAATCGCTGTCAGTTCGTGATAACAAACATTTCACTTGAGCAACTGAAAGATTAATTCACCCGTCATTTTTTGATAAAATAATGACACAAATACAATTCTTTAATAGTAGTGTTTTATTCAAACTTGCCCAAATGATGATACACATACAATTCTTTAATAGTACTGTTTAAAAAAAAAAACAAAAAAAAAAACTTGACAAAATGATGACACAAAACAAATTCAAGAGTAGTGTTTCAATTAAAATGGAAAATAATGATGACACAAATACAGTTCTTTAAAAGTAGTGTTTCAATAAAAATTGAAAATAATGATGACACAAATATATTTCTTTAATAGCAGTGTTTTCAATAAAAATTGCCAAACTGATGACACGAATACAATTCTTTAATAGTAGTGTTTCAGTAAAATTAACTTGTGATTCTTTTGTCTTAGTGTGTGTCCATAATGGATCTGACTGATATTCCTTAAAAGTCATCACTTGAAATTGTGATGATTCCTTGTTTGGCATCCACGCAGACAGTGCTTCTGGAGCATATGGCAAAGTCGAAAGTTTTCCTGGAACACACTTTTATACACATGTTCACCAACCGAGACATAGACTTCCAAAGCAATGTGACTAGAAGTTGTTTTGACGTTTGGCTTTAAAAGGAACTTTTTTTGGCCACGTGTCTAGCTGGATTACAGAAAAAAAAAAAACAAGCCGAAATCTTCTTGAAATGAGCCACACTTCTTCCACTGTATTTATTGTTTGCCAGAATGCAAACTGACAGCACGGACTCCACAATATCAGCTGGAAAGTATGCACCATTGTTAGGCAGGGTAATCAAACCTAACATGTATGCATTTTGCTTCATAGTTAACGGTCTAGGTCTCCACAGATTGTTCTCCTTTGCTGGGCTCTGAATATTCTTTGAATTTTTGATGTGAGACAGTTCTCCCCTCAGATTCTTATTCAATGCGGTCGATGATGTCCATAATTAATATGGAATCTACCGCCTGAACAGATCTAGTGATTCAGTCGTTCTCTGTATCAGTGTTAGCACTACTCACGTAAGTGGCACACTGCGAACTTCTTCTGTTTTAATGTCGTCAGAACTCTATGGATTACGGGTTCCTCCATTCTATATAATACTACTGTTACCGTTTCCCTGCATTTCTCTTACGGGTTATTTCATTACAAGTCATTAGAAATAATGACTCTCATTTCTGATTGATGTCTTGGCCAATTTCACTGTCATACGCTTTATGTTTCTGTATTTGTCAAATGAACAACATTCTCGAATTCAGCTACTGTTTTTGTTTGTTGTCAATTGTATCTGTGTTGTCAATTGTGTCTGTGTTGTCAATTGTGTCTGTGTTGTCAATTGTGTCTGTGTTGTCAACTGAGATAGGAACGTCTATTGAGAACAGGCACAAACATTTCTGTTCAGTCGGTGAATTTTATGCCCACTTTTTTTTCATGTTCTTTGCAACTTTTGGCAACTGCCCTTTGTGTTTACATTTATGCTCCAATACGTCCTAGGCTGCCAGTGTTCCTAGTGCACCTTGATGACTCTCACCAGCTGGTCAGTCCATGTTAAGACTCATCTTGATGACTCTCACCAGCTGGTCAGTCCATGTTAAGACTCATTTTGATGACTCTCACCAGCTGGTCAGTCCATGTTAAGACTCATTTTGATGACTCTCACCAGCTGGTCAGTCCATGTTAAGACTCATTTTGATGATGACTCTCACCAGCTGGTCAGTCCAAAAGACGGAGCTGATATGACGCAGGGCGTGACAGTCTTGTATCCTACCACGGCGTGTCTAGCTACAAGCAGCCACTCCAAACACACCCCAAAAGGTTAGGTATTTCACAGTGTTTGCTAGGGCATAGAGTATTTCACGGTGTTTGCTAGGGCATAGAGTATTTCACGGTGTTTGCTAGGGCATAGAGTATTTCACGGTGTTTGCTAGGGCATAAGTATTTCACACGGTGTTTGCTAGGGCATAGAGTATTTCACAGTGTTTGTTAGGCATAGAGTACTTCACAGTGTTTGTTTGGGCTTAGAGTATTTCACAGTGCTTTGTGCCAGACATATCAGCAAGATACAATGCCCACGGCTAGAAGCCAGGTTTATACCCCTCTAATCACTGGAGTTACAGGCACTGAAATCCATGCTTGTTTTTTGTTTCGTATCTTTCAACGTTCGGCCTCACGTCCAGCAAGTTAAAAAAAAAAAACTCGAATAGATGGACAAGAAATCAAGTTTTTGTCATGTTCAGACATTCGAGGTGAAACATGGTCAGATGCCCACGGGCAACGCGTTTTGTTAGTTCCTAATCCCTAACCGAAAACGTTTGCAGAGCCACAAACCTTGGCACACAACCAATAGAACTGGCTTTTACAATCAACGTTCGTTTACAACGAGCTGCCTACCTGGGTAGTGCCGACTGAAGAGCTGCCAGCTGGCGCTTCATTCAGTCGTTTCCCGTGTCATCCAGTCAGTATCGTTCAATATCGATCACTCATTTTCCTTACTTCCTTCATTCTTTCCATTTCTCACTCAGGGTGCATGCTATGTGTAACGTGTCATCCATACCAACGGCCAAACTGGCCTACTCTTCCGAATGTTGGTGATGGGATTTTATGTGTGTGCAAGATGTTATACGTGCGTTCACACACGGAACCTCGGTTTATAGTCTCATTCGAAGGACTGTATGGGAAATGGAGTCAGAACCAATGTTAACTCCGAGGGAAAAATCCCCCTGTACCGAAACGCCCCGGCGGAGGTTCGAACCCGCAACCCCAGGATCACCAAGATTGCGAGTCAGGCGCTCACCAACTGAGCTATTCCGGCTCCCAAGATGCCAATCCCAAAAGGTATTTAGCTAAACTAAAACACGTTCTGAAATGACGGCTGCTGCGAACTAATCTGGAAACGTATTCTGACAAAACCCTGCCAGACTGGAAACGAGGGAACAGGTGCTGAACGCTTCTTTGGAAGAAACTTTGGCCATGACAACACTCCTGACATGACAGCAGTTTCTGTGTCTGATGCGCATTTCTCAGCCGGGTGGGGAAGTGCCTTCAGTACGTTTCGCTCCACACAAGTTTGTCTGACGCCTCCAGTGGATTGATGTCAACACATCAGTCTGTCAGTTTCATTTCAGACTAGTTTTGTCTCATGGCTGCAAAGGATCGATGTCAACAACATCAGTCTGTCTTTGCACCATCCACCTCCCAAGGAACTTTGACAGCACCACAGAAAGCCATTGATACAGCAGGGCAGACGAAGGGGAATAAACCACAGGAAAATTTCCGAGTGACAACAGGAGCTCGTTAAAGAAGAGCGTCAGCGCTCTAGGCAAAAGACATGGTGTCATTTCCCGATGACATAATCCCATTCCCCTCCCCCCCCCCCACCCCATCTCGCATTACCCTCCACCCCATCGCCTTTCCCTATCCTAGTTTTTTGTTGTCACAAGTTGTCCTTGCCCAGACACTCCAGTCTTTCAGTCAGCAGCTATGAGTTGATGCACTTAAGGGTGCAACTGTATTCGTAGAGTTTTGTCCAATTGCTTTTAATGATTGTGAAATGAAATATTTTGAAGGCAACATTTTTTTTTTCACTTAGCATCGGACGCAGAGGAACACGTAACCTGGACGTAAAATAGTTCGTGGAAAGGAAGGAAAGCACAGAGGAGGAATACAACACCACAGTGCACAGAGGAGGAATACAACACCACAGTACACAGAGGAGGAATACAACACCACAGTACACAGAGGAGGAATACAACACACCACAGTGCACAGAGGAGGAATACAACACAGTGCACAGAGGAGTAATACAATACCACAGTACACACAGGTGGAATACAACACCACAGTGCACAGAAGAGGAATACAACACCACAGTACACAGAGGAGGAATACAACACCACAGTGCACAGAGAAGGAATACAACACAGTGCACAGAGGAGGAATAGAACTCCACAGTACACAGAGGTGGAATACAACACCACAGTGCACAGAGAAGGAATACCACACCACAGTGCACAGAGGACGAATACAACGCCACAGTACACAGAGGAGGAATACAACACCACAGTACACAGAGGAGGAATACTACGCCACAGTACACAGAGAAGGAATACAACATAGTGCACAGAGGAGGAATACAACGCCACAGCACACAGAGGAGGAATACAACACCACAGTGTACAGAGGAGGAATACAACGCCACAGTACACAGAGGAGGAATACAACACAGTGCACAGAGAGAGGAATACAACAACACCACAGTGAACAGAGGAGAAAAATACAACATCACAGTGAACAGAGGAGGAATACAACACCACAGTGCACAGAGGAGGAATATAAACACAATGCATAGAGGAGGAATACAACACCACAGTACACAGAGGAGGAATATAACACCACAGTACACAGAGGAGGAATACAACACCACAGTACACAACAACATCACAGTGCACAGAGGAGGAATGCAACACAACAGTGCACAGAGGAGGAATACAACACCACTGTACAGAGAGGAGGAATAAACACAACAGTGCACAGAGGAGGAATACAACACCACTGTACAGAGAGGAGGAATAAAAACACCACAGTGCACAGAGGAGGAATACAACATCACAGTGCACAGAGGAGGATACAACACCACAGTGAACAGAGGAAGTATAGAACACCACAGTACACAGAGGAGGAATACAACACCACAGTGCACAGAGGAGGAATACAACACCACAGTACACATACAACACCACAGTACACAGAGGAGGATATAACACCACAGTACAGAGAGGATAAATAATACAACACCACAGTACACAGAGGAGGAATACAACATCACAGTACAGAGAGGAGGAATACAACACCACAGTACAGAGAGGAGGAATATACACACCACAGTACACAGAGGAGGAATACAACACCACAGTACACAGAGGAGGGAATATAACACCACAGTACACAGAGGAGGAATACAACACCACAATGTACAGAGGAGAAATACAACACCACAGTACTTTCAACTTGTTACCCAGAATTCTTGCCAGCATTGAGGCGGCCTTTAAACAGTGGCCTGCATGTCTGATATTGAGTTCGGACAGATTGCCAAGCACACTCCGAGCTGGCGGTTTGAACAATGGTGGCTTCTGCAACAGTTTTTAATCATAGCAGCGCGTGTGTATGTATGTGTGTGTGTGTGTGTGTGTGTGTGTGTGTGTGTGTGTGTGTGTGTGTGTGTGTGTGTGTGGCCGTAGTCGGCCGGATAATGTTCCATCAAAATGCAATATGCAACCAAATTGATTGAGGTTATTCGTTACTAGTTTAATTGCGTAACATCAAAAGCATAGAAAGAAAACAACGCTGGTAATTAAATACTGTTAAACAGTAAACAAATGGGGTAGTCTTTGCTCCCATAAGGGAAACCTAACACAGAGTAACTTTTATTCAAGACTGGCACAGCTTTTAAACTTGAATAAAGTCAGACAAATACAAAGACGAACAATCTAATAGTGGGGGAAAACAAGCGCAGGCCAACTAAATTGTCTTCATAGTAATGACTTGGCAAAACTTTGAACTTAAGGAGGGCGGAGGGGAGGGGGGGGGGGGGGGGAGGGGGGGGGGCGGCAGGAGAGCTGATGTAAAAACTGGAAATATGAAATTAAGAAAATATGAAAACTCTTCACTGGCTGCATAAGGGAACCATCGCGATGGTTCCCTTATGCAGCCAGTGAAGAGTTTTTCATATTTTCTTAATTTCATATTTCCAGTTGCAAAGTGAAACGACTGCAGGCGGAAATCTAACAAATCTTAAATAAATGTCAGCGAACCGCCCTGAGAAACGTGGACAAACGAGTCACAAGACAAACCACAATGCGTTTCAACCTCTTAGGTCTTCTTCAGGTGCAAACAAAATGAAACAAATAACGAAAATGCACTTAGCTTTGATCGCTTCTGTGTTCAGCGCAAGAACGCCTTCTTTCTTGCGCTGAACACAGAAGCGATCAAAGCTAAGTGCATTTTCGTTATTTGTTTCATGTTTGTTGCACCTGAAGAAGACCTAAGAGGTTGAAACGCGTTGTGGTTTGTCTTGTGACTCGTTTGTCCACGTTTCTCTGGGCGGTTCGCTGACATTTATTTAAGACTTTTGTTCATATTTCCTTCTTTTTTTACATCTTCAACCTCCTGCCGCCCCCCCCTCCCCTCCGCCCTCCTTAAGTTCAAAGTTTTGCCAAGTCATTACTATGAAGACAATTTAGTTGGCCTGCGCTTGTTTTCCCCCACTATTAGATTGTTCCTCTTTGTATTTGTCTGACTTTATTCAAGTTTAAAAGGCTGTGCCAGTCTTGAATAAAAGTTACTCTGTATTAGGTTTCCTTATGGGAGCAAAGACTACCCCATTTGTTTACTGTTTATTGCTTACTGTTCCCTGCCTCATTTCATTTCCAATTAAATACTGTTGTTTCTGAATAGTTGCGATACTAGCAATATGTTTTGTCTTCATTTTTATATCCTTATACTATAGCTTATAATAGATGAAGATGCTGGAATTATTGCAGTATTTTATATGTACAAGCGTTATTCAGATATTTCAATTATGATCTATCATTTATGTAGACAGCCTTCCGACATTATCAGACCATCTCCATAGGGGAATATCCTGTCTAGCGCACCACCGACATTTCAGCCGCCGCCGATAAACACGATCCATAGAAAACGTGGCACCACTTCGATGACAAGATGGAGGGCTTGCACTTGATCACGCATACCCAGCGTTATTTGCCACCACGGCGATTTCAAAACTGCTTTCAGGTATGGATCAGTCAGCTTATGGTTGCAGTATCCACCAAAATGACGTCAGAACTGAGAGTTATCATTGATGGTTAGTACAAAACTTGTTCGCTCTAATTCAGGTCAGGGAAAGAAAAACACAAAGCGATGACGCCAGTGTTTTGTGTGTGTGTGTGTGTGTGTGTGTGTGTGTGTGTGTGTGTGTGTGTGTGTGTGTGTGAGTGTGTGTGTGTGTGTGTGTGTGAGTGTGTGTGTGTGTGTGTGTGTGTGTGTGTGTGTGCGCGCACGTGTGTGTGTGTGTGTGTGTGTGTGTGTGTGTGTGTGTGTGTGTGCGCGCGCACTGTGTGTGTGTGTGTGTGTGTGTGTGTGTGTGTGTGTGTGTGTGTGTGTGTGCGCACGTGTGTGTGTGTACCTAGTTTGAGTGGATGAGATGACAGGTTCGAAGCACTATGAAGTCTCGTAGAGAACCGTCCTCTCTCTCTCTCTCTCTCTCTCTCTCTCTCTCTCTCTCTCTCTCGCGCAATCCTCTCTCTCTCTCTCTCTCTTCTTGCTCACTTTCTGTCCATCTGCCTGTCTGTCTGCGTGCCTATCCGTCCGTCCGTCCGTCATCCGTTTCTGTCTGTCTTTCTGTCTGACTGTCTGTCTCTGTCTGCCCGTCTCCCCCCTCCGTTCCCTCTCTCCCTCCCTCCCTTCCTCCCTTCCTCCCTCTCCAGTCCCCTCCCGTCCCCCCACGGTCCTCCCTCCCTCTCTCTTTGTCCCATTTTCCGCGCGCAATCCTAGCGGCCATGATTGGATATGCGTCGTTTATCCCCACTCATTCGAACACAGTATCCAGGTTTATCGCAATCCTAGCGGTCATGATTGATTATACGTCGTTTATCCCCACTCGTTCGAACACAGTATCCAGGTTTATCGCAATCCTAGCGGTCATGATTGATATCCAGAATCCAGGCTTATCCTACAGCTGTGAGTCCTCACAGAATTGTTAAGGCTAGGATACATCAAGTCACCCCACCGGAGAAGACCCTGGCCTGCCGCTTAATCACTTGGATGGCGTTGGTGGTGTCTGTGTTA
The DNA here is from genome assembly GCA_016801955.1 of Conus betulinus. Lineage (NCBI taxonomy): Eukaryota > Metazoa > Mollusca > Gastropoda > Neogastropoda > Conidae > Conus > Conus betulinus. Next base: position 61,198 of record JADBJO010007201.1, read on the forward strand.
ATGGTGACTGTGTTAGTTTACCGCATGCAGAACGTTACCATGTCAAGTCTGCTTTTGATGACAATGATTACTCTGCCGCAGAGACTGTCAATAGTGGCCACCACCGCCAATCACCAATCACCAACAGCCGTGGATGAAGTGGTCAAAGTGAGGTCGCCATTATGGTCAAATATGATGTTTTTACGGTGATTGAATAGCTGTCGATGATGGTAATATTGCCGTAGTTGTTCGTTTTGTTCTGAGACTTCATGACGCGGTTGTACTGAGGGCGGAACCGGTTGGAGTTACAAAAAATCCTTCCACAGAGAAAGTTGTAACGGGCTTTCAGTTCACCCATCATCAGCTACTGGCGCTTGTAGTCACCATGCCGATCAGAAAATGATCCTAAACATTAGAATGTTGTGTGCGTAAGAAATGTTCGGAGTGGGAAGGTGGGGATGGGGGGGGGGGGGGGGGGGGGGGGGGGGGAGTGGGAGGCGGGAGGGAAATAGGATGGTGGCAATGGACGAAAGTGTGTGTGAGAGCGTGTGTGCGTGGGTACATGCGAACGAGCGTGTATGTGTTCGTTCATTCTTTAGTTTTACGTCTGTTCACCCTTAAGTGATATTAGACGGGGGGGGGGGGGGGGGGGGGGGGGGGGGGGGGGGGGGGGGATAGGAGAAATAATGGTATGAAAGTAGAGATTGTTTATGCATGCGTTGATATTGTTTTTGGAGTGTGTGGTAGTAAAAAATATATGTATTTTTCCTACATGCCTACACCTACAATTCTATATAATGATCAAGCTTTAAATGGGATATGAATTGTTGACACTGACAGAATTAGTAGAATGGAGGTGAAGTTTACTATCTATATCAAACGTGACTTAACAATTACAGAAGATTAGTATAACAACATTTGAATCCAACAATAAATTCACTATTCAAAGGAAAGGACCAATAGGACTAAGGTGTAAAACTTCTGAAAAACATTTAAGAAGATGGAAGTCATTTAAAACTTCCTGAACAGTTAATGGCATTTGACGAGTCAGTAAATCCCCTGTAGTTTTCGTCATTAATTCTTTGATACCAGGGCAGTGTAAAATCAGGTGGTTAATGGAAATTTGATTTACACATACACATTTAATATCTTTAGAAAATTTTGTTTTAAAAGCGTTTAGACGAATTTTGAACACCAGAGAACTAACATGTCTTGAACTTGTATCAGATATGTGATTTAAAATTAATTTGGAATTTATTGTGCTGACACTTTTTATACAATTGTGTGAATATTGGCTATCTGATGTCTTCAGCATGTTATCAAACTTATCTTTCGCTAGTTTTCTTTGTGATTATAATACTCGAGCAGGTGTAAATTTATGTGAATTAGAACTGCCCCTTCAGTATTACGTCCCGCATTTTTTTACCAGTTCATTGGCATATATTCCGCAATGGGAAGGAACCCAGTAAAAAGTTATACTAATGTCTTTATATGCCAATTGATGAATTACATGTCTGATTTCTAGTATAATTTCAAGGCGTTTTTTGGCATTTTGATCTTTGATAGCTTGTAATGCCGATTTAGAATCTACACAGAGTAATATTTTACAACTATTAACAGGTAACTCCTCAATATGGTGTAAATCCATTAAAATAGCAAACAACTCTGCAGTAAAAACTGAACAGTGATTACCTCTATGGTATCGTTTGACTGTTTTCATAGTAGGAATTACAAATGCAGAACCTGCATTGCCATTATCAAGTACAGACCCATCTGCGAATGTTTGAATGTAATCACTATAGTAATTTTCCATGTGAACATTAACTAAATTTTTCAAAACGTTTGGAGATTGGCTTTTGCTCAATTCTGTATGATCAATATCAAAAGGAGGTTTAATTTGTTCCCAAGGTGGTACAGGGTAAAAAAATGGCTTAGTTGCTATTCTTTTACTTTTTAATTCTGAAGAATAAATCATGTCAGAGACAAACGAATTAATTGTTTGTAAACAATGTATTGTCTTAGCCCTATTAACAAAGTCATGCTTTGAATCTAACTTTGTTGCTTCATTACAGAATGACAAACTTAGCTCAGAGACTTTCCTATGTTCATCAAGAGGAAGAAATCTTGCTTCCTTATATGATCCAAGATTGTAAGCATGAGTCGGCACTTCTAGTGCCAGTTTAAAGCTTTACAATCTATACTTTGTAGTTTGTTTAATAAATGTTTTAGTGCACTAAGAAAAGATTCCTGGCCGTAGGTTAAACGCGAACGAACTAAGGAATTAGCAACACATAAAAGTGTTTTTGTGTCTTGATCCCATCGCTGTTTACTAATGATTTTGAGAAAACTTAAAGCTTTTCTGGCTTTATTTAATATATAGCCTATATGTTGATTCCAAGTAAGTTTGGATGATAAATATACACCTAGAAACCTTACGCTTTGCGAATAATTAATGACACTGCCACCCATAGTGAAATCAGGCAGTTTTTCTGGGTTATGCCCCGAATTAAAAAGTACCATATGTATTTTTTCTAATGATAAGGAAAGTCCGTTTTCCTTCATAAAAATAACAATTTTATTTAGTTCACGTTGGAACACTTTTTTTTTTTGATGTAGTTAAGTGCTCTAATTGGAGTTTTACGCTTCTTTGTCACCTTCATCCACAGATGTGTGTGTGTGTGTGTGTGTGTGTGTGTGTGTGTGTGTGTGTGTGTGTGTGTGTGGTGTGTGTGTGTGTGTACCCCCCCCCCCCCCTTCTTTTATTTCCCCCTGTTGCTCTTCTTGCTGTCTTTCTTTCGTGCGTTTAAGGAATAAAACACGACGCTGAAAGATGAGCAATGAAATGTTGTCTCCTTTCGTTCTTTAGTTCTCCCCCCCAAACAAGGCCTGAATGCGACTGCCAGACGGTAAGGACAAAAAGGACTTGGTAAAAGCAGCAGCATCCCTCGTCCCATTTGCTGTCCTTGTTGTGGCCTGTCGGTGGCTCCCGTTCTCCCACAAACCGGTATTAGTCTGAGTGGAGCGCTTTCAGTCTTTTCCCCAGAGTTTTGGACTATACTGGAGTTGAACATAATAGTAATAGACAATGGAGAGAGAGAGAGAGAGAGAGAGAGAGAGAGAGAGAGAGAGAGAGAGAGAGAGAGAGAGAGAGAGAGAGAGCGACCGAGCGACCGACCGACCGACAGACAGACAGACAGACAGACAGACACACACACACACACACACACACACACACACACACACACACACACACACACACACACAGGGAGAGCGAGACAAGGTGAGCGGGGGGGAGCGAGCGAGCGAGCGAGCGAGCGAGCGAGAGAGAGAGAGAGAGAGAGAGAGAGAGAGAGAGAGAGAGAGAGAGACAGACAGACAGACAGACAGACAGACAGACAGACAGACAGAAGGAGAACGAGAAAAGGGGGAGGGGGCGGGGCAAGCGAGCGAGCGAGCGAGAGAGAGAGAGAGGAGAGAGAGAGAGAGAGAGAGAAGAGAGAGAGAGAGAGAGAGAGAGAGAGAGGATAACCGAATATAATGACATGCTCCCGAGGGTCAAGTAAGAGAGCCCCTTTAGTAACTGGATTTTCTTTGTTTTAGTCTTCTCCACCACGTTGGCTTTTTGTTGGCTTTCGTTTTTGGTAGATTCTTTCTGTCCACCCTGGTTCGTTTTTTCTACCATATTCATTTCCTTTCTCTTTGACTTTTTTGTATGTGATTCTTTCCGTGATTAGAGTGATTCAGATTGATGCTCCACTACTCTTGGAGGTCATTTACAGAATCTCTTTACCCATGTCTTTAAAGCAAATAGATAATCATACTTCCTTTACAACAATCTGTAAAGAATATCAAATGGAGACGTTTGTTGAAGTCTGTGTTGAAAACGACAACAACAAACAAACAAATTGTGATTCGTTTGTCTACGTTTTCTTGGCGGTTCGCTATTAATTACATTTAAAATGTGTTAAACAAACAAAAAATCTCAAAATTATCATTCTCTGTATCTCTCAGTCTGCCCGGCTCTCTTCCTATCTCTTGAGTGTCTGCTTTGTCTGTCTGTCTGTCTGTCTTCCATCTGCCTGTCTATCTCTTTTCCAGTCCGATTATCAATGTTCCTCTTAATTACATTCTGTATGGTTTTTTTTTTTTCAAAGACATGCCTAAATTGAATACTATGTTTAATAATTCTCAGAAACCTCTTAATAAATTTTACACCTTTTTTTTCTTTTGCTTTTACCTTGTGGGTGACAGCAGCACGAATGGGACGACGGTGGCATATACTATGACTTGCGCAATAGTCTTTATAATAAATTTGCCTTCACAGGTCAAATCGAATTCTATCGCTGATATTTACTCAATGAGTGTTCTAAACAAATGAACGGAATGTATTTTGTCTTTTCAAGATTGAAAGATGACAGTGAAAGAAGAGAGCGGAATGTCCTTGTAATGCGAGGGAGACTCACGCCTCGTGCCTCTCGTGCTCAGTGTGACAAACCAGGAGTCTGACTGTCCGGCTTTATGGAGGAACACGGCTGTGACAAAGCAGCAGATGATTCTGCCCATTTGTCTGGCGTTTTGAGGCCGCTTCAGTTTCCCTGGAGCTTTCGACTTCTACAGCATTTGGAAGTTTTATAATAGAAAGAAAAAATACGTAGAGAGAGAGAGGAGAGAGAGAGAGAGAGGAGAGAGAGAGAGAGAGAGAGAGAGAGAGAGAGAAGAGAGAGAGAGAGAGAGAGAGAGAGAGAGAGAGAGGAGAGAGAGAGAGAGAGAGAGAGAGAGAGAGAGAGTCTCCTAACTTTACAAAACATGTCTAGCTCTCGCTGTACTTGAGCAATATCCTAAGGAGACATCTGCGCAGTTGCTAGCAAATCCAGGGTAAGTAGGACTATAGCTAGCTGAGCATTAAAGGACAAGATACACGACAGTACAAGGTAAGTAGGACTACAGCTAGCTCGGCAATAAAGAACACGATACACGACAGTACAGGGTAAGTAGGACTATAGCTAGCTGGGCATTAAAGGACAAGATACACGACAGTACAGGGTGAGTAGGACTAACGCTAGCTCGGCAATAAAGGACAAGATACACGACAGTACAGGGTAAGTAGGACTAACGTTAGCTCAGTAATAAAGGACAAGATACACGACAGTTTCAGGGTAAGTAGGACTATAGCTAGTTCGGCAATAAAGGACAAGATACACGACAGTACAGGGTAAGCAGGACTATAGCTAGCTGGGCAATAAAGGACAAGATACACGACAGTACTACTCTGCGTCCCTGATGGCACCCTTGGATGAATCTTGGTCTTTCTTGCCTTTTTAATAAACGACTTTTTTCCACCCATCTCCGTTATTGTCTCTACTATACGTCTGTCTGTCTGTCTGTCTCTCCGTCTCTTTCTGTCTGTCTGTCTCACTCCCTCCATCCCTCTCTGTGTCTCTGTCTGTCTGTCTGTCTGTCTGTCTGTCTGTTTCTCTCCCCTGTATCTCTTCCTCTGTCTGTCTGTCTGTGTCTCTCTCTGTCTCTGTCTGTCTGTCTCTCTCTCTGTCTGTCTCTCTCTCTCTCTCTCTCTCTCTCTCTCTCTCTCTCTCTCTCTCTCTCTCTCTCTCTCTCTCTCTCTCTCCCCTGTAGTTCTGTCCGTGAGTCCAGTAATCAGATTCTCCCCAGGATTTCCATTTTTGTTTCTTTCAAAGCACAGCGCCACATTGCGGCCAATTTTTTTTTTCTTCTTTCGTTTGGGGTTTCTTCGTTTCTAGGCGATTTTTTTTTTTTTTTTGGTTGTTCGATTTTTTTTGTGGCCTCTATCTTTTCTCTTCCTTCTATCATTCTTTCTGTCTTCCGCTCTTTCTGTTTTTCTTTTTTCATGGAAAAAATAACAGCTGGCTGGTAAATAGCTGGTTGAAACAATGGTGTGTGTGTGTGTGTGTGTGTGTGTGTGTGTGTGTGTGTGTGTGTGTGTGTGTGTGTGTGTGTGTGTGTGTGTGTGTGTGCATGCATGCGTGGTAGTGTGTGTGTGTGTGTGTGTGTGTGTGTGTGTGTGTGTGTGTGTGTGTGTGTGTGTGTGTGTGTGTGTGTGTGTGTGTGTGTGTGTGTGTGTGTGTGTGTGTCCGTGCGTGCATTTTTTTCACCTATTTTGCTTCCTACGTTCTGTCTTTCTATCTTTCTTTCTCTTTTGGTCGGAAAAGCTATTTACCTTTTAAAACAATGTACGTAACAATATACATAATTCTAAAGGAAATCAATTCCATAAAAGAATGCACACAAATAAGATTTAGTCTTCTGAGTCTTCGCTAACAATCTACACAGATAACTGATATCAACAAAAATGAAAACAAAAACATAAAGGTATTCCTTATTCCTGTGTTACCCATCTAGAAAAACCGCTGGAATACACAAAAGGTAGAACATCATAGCATGCTCTAAACGCATGCTGAAAGTGTCAGCATTGTTCCAGTGGGTAAATAAATAACATGTAAATCTAGGAAACAGCAAGGAGTAATAGTTGACTTTAAAATCTGTACCTTGAAAGAGCGCTAAAAAGGTCTTTCCTGGGGTTGTAACCTGGGACCTTTTGAGAGAGTTGAAAATAGAAAACCCTCCTGGGGTTTGGATCTCAGGATGTTCGCCATACCATGTGCACATTCTAACCATTCAGCCACAGGGCACTCTGACCGTTGTTGTTGTCGTGACGGGTACTGAAAGAGTTTTATCGTGAAGCCGCCCAGCTGCAGCATTGCTTCGATTGTGCTCGGTCGTTGTTCAGATGAGTGTGGAATCGCTCCGTTCTGCTTATTGGTGCCTGGATGCTAAAGAACACCAACGGTACTCTCCATGTCTGAATGTGCAGCCGTTTTACATCCATAGACAATAAGACACGCACGGACGCAGGCACGTACACACACACACACACACACACACACACACACACACACACACACACACACACACACACACACACACACACACACACATTCACACAAAGACACACATACAAATACACACACACACAGACACACACACACACCACACACACACACACAACACACACACACACACACACACACACACACACACACGCACGCACACACTCACAGAGAGAGAGAGAGAGAGAGAGAGGGGGGGGGGGGGTGGAGAGAGGGGGAAAAGACAGACAGACAGACACACAGACACTCAGATAGGCACACACACACACACACACACACACACACACACACACACACACACACACACACACACACACACACGCACACACACACACACACACACAGAATATGTGTGTGTGTGTGTGTGTGTGTGTGTGTGTGTGTGTGTGTGTGTGTGTGTGTGTGTGTGTGTGTGTGTGTTGTGTGTGTGTGAGTACAACACTATGTTAATCTGACAGTAAATGGTTTCAGTCAGTCAGTCAGTGTGTGTGTGTGGTGTGTGTGTGTGTGTGTGTGTGGTGTGTGTGTGTGTGTGTGGTGTGTGTGTGTGTGTGTGTGAGAGAGAGAGAGAGAGGAGAGAGAGAGAGAGAGAGAGAGAGAGAGAGAGAGAGAAGGAGAGAGAGAGAGAGAGAGAGAGAGAGAGAGTTCTTGTTGCATGATACAGTATTCAAAAAAGAAGAAGAGGAGGAAATGAAGGCCCTGGCAATGCCAGGAACACTCAGGCCTGGCCTCTTTTGTTACCCAGGGAACAAGCCTGGAATCTGACAGCCGCCTGTTCGGACGGAGGGGGGGGACTGTGGGAAAGCAATTCGCCTCTTCCCATTTGTCAGGCTTTTGCCGCCTGTCTGTAGATCCCCTACTTCCCCGCTCCAGCGTCATTTTGAGAGGAAGGCTTTCAGTTCTTTCTATTCAGTTGTACAGTTGTAAAGGTGTTGAACATTTTGTTATGAACAGCGAAAGATGGTTTTAGAGAAGAAGAACATGGAGGTGTAAGTGGATGAGAGAGAGAGAGAGAGAGAGAGAGAGAGAGAGAGAGAGAGAGAGAGAGAGAGAGAGAGAGAGAGAGAGAGCGACAGACAGACAGACAGACAGACAGACAGACAGAGACAGAGAGGTAGTCGCGCAATTTTAACTATTTCCATTATAGTGTATTCGCCATTCTAGCGATGTAGACTTTCCACGCGCATGCGAGCGTCCTTTTCGTATCTCTTTATTAATCGTTTTTTTATCCTCAAAATTAGTTTCTCCACCCCTCCCCTCCCCTCCCCTCCCCCACCCCCCCACCCCCGCCCCCTCCTCCCGCCCTCAGTGCCTTTCATCTTGGTCCACATTTCCGCCTACACTCTGTCTGTCTGATCTGTCATGGACAATTAGGTCATCACTATGGCAACTCCCTGCTTCTCTGAGCTGTTATAACAATCGCGGTTATCTCTATATATCCTCTGTCTGTCTGTGTGTATGTGTCTGTCTGTCTATCTGTCTGTCTGTCAGAAGCGTTAGTCGAATGTTCGTCACTACAGTAGTAGAGGTCTGTCTGTCTCTCTGTACCGTCTGATGAATTTTTGTCATTACTGTGGTAACTCCCTCGTCTTGTCTCTCTGTTCTGTCATTTGAACCCATAATCACTATGGTGACTTTCTGTCTTGTTTATCCGTAACGTCATTTGAACTTGTGTCATCACTATGGTAACTATCGGTCGCGTCTGTAACGTCATTTGAACATGTATCAGCACTATGGTAACCATCTGTCCTGCCTACCTTTAACGTCATTTGAACTTATGTCATCACTGTAGTAACTATTTGTCCGTCTGTAACGTCATTTGAACTTTTGTCATCACTTTGGTAACTATCCATCCCGTCTGTAACGTCATTTGAACTTTGTCATCACTTTGGTAACTATCTGTCCTGTCTGTAACGTCATTTGAACTTTTGTCATCACTTTGGTAACTATCTGTCCTGTCTGTAACGTCAATTTGAACTTTTGTCATCACTTTGGTAACTATCTGTTCTGTCTGTGACGGTCATTTGAACTTTTGTCATCACTATGGTAACTGTCTGTCCTGTCTGTAACGTTCAACTGAACTTCTGTCATCACTATGGTAACTATCTGTCCTGTCTGTAACGTTCAACTGAACTTCTGTCATCACTATGGTAACTATCTGTCCTGTCTGTACGTTCAACTGAACTTCTGTCATCACTATGGTAACTATCTGTCCCTGTCTGTAACGTTCAACTGAACTTCTGTCATCACTATGGTAACTATCTGTCCTGTCTGTAACGTTCAACTGAACTTCTGTCATCACTATGGTAACTATCTGTCCTGTCTGTAACGTTCAAACTGAACTTCTGTCATCACTATGGCAGCTGTCTGTCCCGTCCGTAAAGTCATTTGAACTTCTGTCATCACTAACGGTAACTGTCTGTCCTGTCTGTCTATAACATTATTTGAAATTCTGTCATCACTATGGTAGCTATCTGTCCTGTCTGTCTGTAACGTGATTTGAACGGTCATCGTCACGGTAACTGCCTTTCTTGTCTGTCTTCAAACGACATGTGAACCTTCTTCATCACTATGGTAACCCTCTGTCCTGCCTGCTTATCTGTAACCTCATTTGAACTTCGGTCATCAGTGTGATGTCTGGTTGTCTGTCTGTGTGTCTGTCTGTGTCGTGACTTGAACTTCTGTCATTACTATGGATCTCCTGTTGCCTGTCTGCTTGTCTGTAGGTACCATCATTTGAATTTTGTTCATCACCAAGGTACCTCCCTCTCCATCTCTCTCTGTCTCTTTCTGTCCGTTAATATGAGCTTCTGTCCTAACTGTGGCAGCTCTGTCAGACTGTGTACCGACTTTGAATCTTCTGTTATAGCTACGATAACTCTCTCTATCTATCTATGTATGCCTCTGTCTGACTGTCTGTCTGTCTGTCTGTCTGTCTCTTGTCACTTGAGCAAACCTTTGTCATCACTCTGTCAGCCTATCGGTAGGTCTGTGAACACCATATCTACTTGCTGTACCACTATGGTAGCTCCCTGTCTGTAGGTCTGTGAGCACCATATCTACTTGCTGTAACACTGTGGTAGCTCCCTGTCTGTAGGTCTGTGAGCACCATATCTGCTTGCTGTACCACTGTGGTAGCTCCCTGTCTGTAGGTCTGTGAGCACCATATCTACTTGCTGTACCACTATGGTAGCTCCCTGTCTGTAGGCCTGTGAGCACCATATCTACTTGCTGTACCACTATGGTAGCTCCCTGTCTATAGGTCTGTAGCACCAGCTTGCTGTACCATATGGTAGCTCCTCTGCGTCTGTGAGCACCATATCTACTTGCTGTAACCACTATGGTAGCTCCCTGTCTGCAGGTCTGTGAGCACCATATCTACTTTGTACCACTGGTACTCCCTGTCTGCAGGGTCTGTTGAGCACCATATCTACTTGCTCACTATGGTAGCTCCCTGTCTGCAGGTCCTGTTGAGCACCATATCTACTTGCTGTACCACTATGGTAGCTCCATATCTACTTCTGCAGGTCTGTGAGCACCATATCTACTTGCTGTACCACTATGGGTCCCTGTCTGCACTATGGTACCATATCTCTCCTTGCCTGTAACCACTTGCTCCCTGTCTGCAGGCTGGGTCTACTTGTGGCACCATATCTACTTGCTGTGAGCACCATATATCTACTATGGTAGCTCCCTGTCTGCAGGTCTGTGAGCACCATATCTACTTGCTGTACCACTATGGTAGCTCCCTGTCTGCAGGTCTTGAGCACCATATCTACTTGCTGTACCCACTACTCCCGTCTGCAGGGTCTGTGAGCACCATATCTACTTGCTGTAGCTATGGTAGCTCCCTGTCTGCAGGTCTGTGAGCACCATATCTACTTGCTGTACCGCTATGGTAACTCCCTGTCTGCAGGGTCTGTGAGCACCATATCTACTTGCTGTACCCCGCTATGGTAGCTCCCTGTCTTGCAGGTCTGTGAGCACCATATCTACTTGCTGTACCACTGTGGTAGCTCCCTGTCTGCAGGTCTGTGAGCACCATATCTACTGCTGTACCACTGTGGTAGCTCCCTGTCTGCAGGTCTGTGAGCACCATATCTACTTGCTGTACCACTATGGTAAATCCCTGTCTGCAGGTCTGTGAGCACCATATCTACTTGCTGTACCACTATGGTAAATCCCTGTCTGCAGGTCTGTGAGCACCATATCTACTTGATGTACCACTATGGTAAACCGCCTGTCTGCAGGTCTGTGAGCACCCCAATACTTGCTGTACCACTATGGTAAATCCCTGTCTGCAAGGTCTGTGAGCACCATATCTACTTGCTGTACCCACTATGTAAATCCTGTCTGCAGTCTGTGAGCACCATATCCTACTTGCTGTACCCTATGGTAAATCCCTGTCAGGTCTGTGAGCACCATATCTTACTTGCTGTACCACTATGGTAGCTACCCTGTCTGCAGGTCTGAAGCACCATATCTACTTGCTGTACCACTATGGTAGGCTCCCTGTCTGCAGGTCTGTAAGCACCCTATCTATTGCTGTACCACTATGGTAGCTCCCTGTCTGCAGGTCTGTAAGCACCATGGTTTACAAAGACAGCTGACTGGTCACCTTGCCGGCTCTTCATTTCCTGAGTCGAACGGCTTCAGAGTGACATTCAAAAACGGAGTCTGAATATGACTGACGCCATAAACCATTCCGCGCACGCGCTCATGCGCGCGCAGTGCACGCAAATGCACACATACGCGCTCGCGCGCACACGCACACACACACCACACACACACACACACACACACACCACGCTCGCGCGCTCACACACATGCAATTGAAAGGGTGAACAAATGAGGAGAGAGAGAGAGAGAGAGAGAGAGAGAGAGAGAGAGAGAGAGAGATCTTCAACAAAGGCCGTGACCTGTGTGGACGTGCGGGGGGGCACTGTGCCTACATTGACGATGTTACCGATGATAGCACACAACACTCCCACTCCCTAAGTGGGTGGCAGCTTGGGTGGCAAATTACAGGGTAGGAAAACAATCTATGGTATACTTGTGATCGAAAGGGACTGTTTTCCACTCATACATTAACCCTCAGAGGCCCAAGATGTGTTTTAACATCAAGATAATTATGAAATTTGGTTTAGAGGTACATTTCAAGACTGCTAATGAGGATCACCTACCAGATTTACTTTATCATGATGCTGACCTACTTTTTTCTTGTTCCCGTGGGATGACCCACGGGGCTTTGGGGTAAGGAAAATGACTTTTTTCTGTTGTTCCACCGATGCCCCACTGGGCCGGTGGGGTAACGAAATAACTTTTTCTCTACATTTCAGTGTACACTTCAAAAAACTTGCCAGCATCGTTTGCTGTTTCACTTTCAGCCATTCTGCCATTAATTCACACACAGTCAGAACCAATGTTTAACGCTACAGGGGAAAAAATCCCCTGTACTGAAACGGCCCGGCGGAGATTCAAACCCGTAACCCCAGGATGACCAAGATTACGAGTCCGGCGCTTTCAACAAAACCGAGATATTCCGGAAACGAACATGAAAATCCCCAAACAGGATAAAATCACATGTACACCCCCAATTATACATCTCTGTCTGTCTCTCTCTCTCTCTGTCTCTGTCTATCTGTCTGCCTCTGTGTGGGTGTATGTGCGAATGTGTTGTAGTAGTAGTACTTTAATTTAACGTCTCTTCACCCTCAAGTGACATTGACAAGCGTGTGTGTGTGTGTGTGTGTGTGGTGTGTGTGTGCGTGTGGGCTGCGTGCGTGCGTGCGTGCGTAGCGGGCGTTGCGCGCGCGCGCGTATGTGTGTGTGTGTGTTGTGTGGTGTGTGTGTGTGTGCGCGCCGCGTGTGTACTAGAGTTTTTACCGCTGTGTGAAATATGTTGTATTAGCTTTTATGGTGTGCTTCCAAGCAGATCTCACACAGATCATCC
>JADBJO010007201.1:74147-79147 GCA_016801955.1 Conus betulinus
CTCCCTGTCTGCAGGTCTGTGAGCACCATATCTACTTGCTGTACCACTATGGTAGTCTCCCTCCCTGTCTGTACACAGGTCAGTCTGTGAGCACCATGGTATCCCTGTCTTGTCTGTGAGCACCATATCTACTTGTACCCCCTAAATCCCTGTCTGCAGGTCTGTGAGCACCATATCTACTTGCTGTACCACTATGGTAAATCCCTGTCTGCAGGTCTGTGAGCACCATCTACTTGCTGTACCACTATGGTAAATCCCTGTCTGCTGGTCTGTAAGCACCATATCTACTTGCTGTACCACTATGGTAGCTCCCTGTCTGCAGGTCTGTAAGCACCATATCTACTTGCTGTACCACTATGGTAGCTCCCTGTCTGCAGGTCTGTAAGCACCATGCTTTACAAAGACAGCTGACTGGTCACCTTGCCGGCTCTTCATTTCCTGAGTCGAACGGCTTCAGAGTGACATTCAAAACGGAGTCTGAAATATGACTGACGCGCATAAACCATTCCGCGCACGCGCTCATGCGCGCGCAGTGCACGCAAATACACACATACGCGCTCGCGCGCGCGCGCACACACACACACACACACACACACGCTCGCGCGCTCACACATGCAATTGAAAGGGTGAACAAATGAGAGAGAGAGAGAGAGAGAGAGAGAGAGAGAGAGAGAGAGAGAGTCTTCAACAAAGGCCGTGACCTGTGTGGACGTGCGGGGGGGCACTGTGCCTACAGTGACGATGTTACCGATGATAGCACACAACACTCCCACTCCCTAAGTGGGTGGCAGCTGGGGTGGCAAATTACAGGTAGGAAACAATCTATGGTATACTTGTCGTGATCGAAAGGGACTGTTTTTCCACTCATTACATTAACCCTCAGAGGCCCAAGATGTGTGTTTTAACATCAAGATAATTATGAAATTTGGTTTAGAGGTACATTTCAAGACTGCTAATGAGGATCACCTACCAGATTTACTTTATCATGATGCTGACCTACTTTTTCTTGTTCCCGTGGATGACCCACGGGGCTTTGGGGTAAGAAAATGACTTTTTTTCTGTTGTTCCACCGATGCCCACTGGGCCGGTGGGGTAACGAAATAACTTTCTCTTACATTTCAGTGTACACTTCAAAACTTGCCAGCATCGTTGCTGTTCACTTTCAGCCATTCTGCCATTAATTTCACACACAGTCAGAACCAATGTTAACGCTACAGGGGAAAAAATCCCCTGTACTGAAACGGCCCGGCGGAGATTCAAACCCGTAACCCCCAGGATGACCAAGATTACGAGTCCGGCGCTAGACCAACCGAGATATTCCGGAAACGAACATGAAAATCCCCAAACAGAGGATAAAATCACATGTACACCCCCAATTATACATCTCTGTCTGTCTCTCTCTCTCTCTGTCTCTGTCTATCTGTCTGCCTCTGTGTGGGTGTATGTGCGAATGTGTGTAGTAGTAGTACTTTAATTTAACGTCTCTTCACCCTCAAGTGACATTAGACAAGCGTGGTGTGTGTGTGTGTGTGTGTGTGTGTGTGGTGTGTGTGTGTGTGTGGTGTGTGTGTGCGTGCGTGCGTGCGTGCGTGCGTGCGTGCGTGCGTGCGCCGCGCGCGCGTATGTGTGTGTGTGTGTGTGTGTGTGTGTGTGTGTGTGTGTGTGTGTGTGTGTGTGTGTACTAGAGTTTTTACCGCTGTGTGAAATATGTTGTATTAGCTTTTATGGTGTGCTTCCAAGCAGATCTCACACAGATCATCCAACTTGAGTTGTAACAGATTAACCTTAGCCTTAAAGAATTGTACTGGGCCTTCTTACAAGTTCTAATAGTTTTTTTTCTTAACCAATATCTCCAACATGCTAACCCGCTGTAGAATGTCACTTTGTGCTGTCTATCTGCGCACTGAGCCGTGCATGGTCTTGTTTATTGATTGTTGTTGTTGTTGTGTGTTGTTGTTGGTGTTGTTGTTGTTGCCATCCTTGGTGCTGCAACTCTTGACAACTCCAGGGCCTATTTTCCCTGTTTTCCTCATCGTTTCTCTGTCTACTTATCTCTGTCTTTATCTCAGCCTGTCTCTGCCTGCCTGCCTGTCTGTCTGTCTGTCTGTTTGTTTGTCTGTCTCTCTCCCCCCCCCCCCCCCCCCCCCCCCCCCCCCTCTTGGTGTTTGTGACGGAGATAGAGCTTTTTCTTTCTTTCTTTCTCATTCCTCTCCTGTTTCTTTCTGTTTTGCTTGCTCACTGTCTCTGTCCGTATATCCGTTTGTCTGCTTGCCTACCTGCCTGTCTTTCCGTCTGTCTGTATGTTTATCTGTCTGTCTGTCTGTCTATCTCTGTGTCTGTCTCCTTCACTCCCTTTCCTCTCTCTCTCTCTGTTTCTCCGTCTGTCTGTCTCGGTCTCTCTCTGTGTCTTTGTCACACACACACACACACACACACACACACACACACACACACACACACACACACACACACACACACACACCTACGTACATACCTACACACACACACACACACACACACACACACACACACACACACACACACACACACACACACGCACACACACACACACACACACACACACACACACACACACACACACACACACAGGTAGGTACGTACGTAGGGGGGGCGGGGTATACATTCATATACATACATACATACATACATGCATACATGCATGCATGCATGCATGCATGCATACATACATACATGCATACATACACCTACATGCATGCATGCATACTTACATACGTACATAAGTACATACACAAATACAAACATGTTTTAACACATACATGCATACATACATACATACATACATTTTACATACATACATACATACATACATACATACATACATACATACATACATACATACATACATACATAGGGGGCGCATGGGCGGATGCAAACGAGAGCAGACTTACGTTCAATGAGCTCTGTACATTAATTAGAATGACGATGGCCTATTCAGTTACTACGGTACCAGACTAAGTACAGAGGTTGATGACGATACCAGGAAAGCCACGCCCAGAAGATTCACTTACCTTCAGACCGGTATGTGGGGGTTTCACCACTGCCTGCGTCAACTTTATGGCTTTCAGAGCCAAACGGAAGAAGGCCATGTTTTTTACGACCTTGAGAGGTCGGTAGAGGTCAACCGGTGTCGTTTTGGAGTGTTGTTGTTGACCATTCTGTTCTGGGGGGACCTTTGACACCGTTGTGGGAAGGTTGGAAAGAATCCCGGACCAGTTCAGGGCAAGGAAACGCCACAGTCACGACTGAGCTCGGCTGGGAAGGTCAACAGTAAGGAAGCCATGGATTCCCCAACACGCCAGTCGACAGATGGGAAGACTGACCATTCGGTTAATGATGTGATGGACATTGGCTGAAAATGAATTATGACTTGAGTGTGACTTGAAATTTAATACGATTCAGAGTGACGTGAAAGAACTTAGAGAAGACTTCGGAACCTTGAGACATGAAATAACTACACTGGAAGAGGACGTTTCAACACTAAGACACGCAAACAAAGCTCTGCAGTGCGAAAATGAACTGCTGAAAACTGAATGTGCAAACTTTGAACGCAGAATTGATGACCAAGAAGATAGATCGAATGAAACAACCTCGTCATTCATGGAATACCGTGGCAAGACAACGAAACATGGAAAGTATGTGAAGACAAAGTCAGGGAAATGATTGTTGACAATCTGGAACTGACAGGAGAATGTCAATTTGATCGTGTCTACCGTGTGTCCTCTAAGAAAGACTCTCCAATTGTGGCCAGATGTACATTTTATAAAGATTAAGAGGAAATTCTGAGAGCTAGAGGTAAGCTAAAAGGGACGTCTTTTTACAATGAAGAGGACTTCAGTAAATGAGTCCATGAAATGAGGAAAAAAAATTGGTTCCTTATCTAAAAGAGGCAAGAGAGGCTGGAAAAAAAGCTATAATGGTCTTTGACCGCCTCATTGTTGATGGAAGTAAATTTTATCTTGGCGCGAACGGAAATCTGGTTCAGACGAGATAGGTATTAGGCCGGCCAAATGTGCTAAAAGGAAATTCAGCCTCTAGAAATTCTAATTTTACCATGGCAGACTTTTCACACGGGTGTACTGAACCAGATACGCCAGTCAAACGCGTGTCAGAATTAGGTCATGCAATTCATGCGCTTTCCGTAGCTGGCAAATCTGTGAGTGTGCCGCAGAATTCAGTGGGTTTCGAAGAAAATGGGTCACACACATTGAGGTGCTGTCCTGAAAGTATTTTTAGAAAATATGATTTCGATACAAAGAGTGGCCCACAGGATAGGCGTGCACAAATAAAGAACAGTATTTATTTTTTGCATTGGAATATAGCTGGTGATCTGTCAAAACTGAGTGATAAAGATTTATTTCTTATATTTCATCATTTCACTTTATTTGTTTAGTGGAGACATTGTTGATAGCTTTTGATCCACTAGCATTTCCGAACTACACAGCATATTGTGTACCAGCAGTTAAATTGTCCAAACAGAGCAGACGTTCTGGGGGAGTTTTTTTTTGTCTTATTAGAAACGAAGTTGTTAATTTAGTAATGGAAATAACAGTAAAACATAGGAACTTCCTTTGTTTTTATATAAATAAATCATTGTTTGGTGCTGATAAAGATATTCTTTTTATATTTTTATCTCCTTATTATAACTCTAGTAGTATAGATTGTGATAGAGATTTACTTGAAGATATCCTTACGGATACCATACTAAGTAACAATATATATGTCTTGGTATGTGGGGACTTAGATAGTAGGACAGGAGACTCATTTCCTAGGATTGATGGTGTTGTTGGTAATGTTACTATAGAGGATGAGGCAACTGAAGGAATTATTAATTAACTCATATGGAAGAAAGCTTTTAAACCTTTGTATTTCACAGGGACTATGCATGATGACTGGTGTTTAAGATGAAGATAGAGTTGGTCGTTTTACTCACATTTCTAACACTGGCAGTAGTGTGAATT
>JADBJO010007201.1:114147-117561 GCA_016801955.1 Conus betulinus
CGTGTGTGTGTGTGTGTGTGTGTGTAAAACCGGGTAAGATATCCACTGGTTCGGATCCTATTTCCTATAACATGATTAAGCATTTTCCTGAGGGTCTGTTATCAAAGTTGTTGGAGTTCTTTCAGATTTGCTGGAATACTGGAATGCTCCCTACAGATTGGAAAAAAGCTACTGTCATCCCAATCCTTAAACAAGGAAAACCTAAAACTCTTCCCTCTAGTTTTCGACCCATTTCTTTAACACCTCACATTGGAAAACTTTTTTGAAAGAATAATGAAAAACAGAATGGAACATTTCCTTGAAAAAAATGGAGTCTTGCCTTTATTCCAGGCTGGTTTTAGGAAAGGTAGAGGAGTCACAGACCACATTGTCCACTTATCCTCAAATGTGAAAAAAAGCTCTTGCCAAGCGTTATTCGACCCTTGCAACGTTCTTTGATGTTCATAGAGCCTACGATTCAGTATGGCATTCTAAATTGTTGTTCAAAGCACATGAAGTAGGAATACGAGGTCGTTTTTTTTTTCCAATTTCTAAAAGCTTTCTTATCGGACAGAACTATCCAAGTCAATCTACATGGAGCTTTATCAACTTCTAAGACTATTAACATGGGTGTTCCCCAAGGAAGTGTAATCGCTCCCAACACTTTTCTCGCTCGCTAATGCTTTACGATATTAAACAGGTTAATACAAAAGGTGCCACATTAGCTCTATATGCAGATGATATTATTGCTCTGTGGAGAAATGTAAACTGCAATTTTTTTCCAAACAACAAACCAAAAGAAAGAAAATCATTGACAGTATATCAGGAAATAGTTGACAATATTTTTTCATTACATGAAATCAAATGGGTTTGGTTTATCTGCTCACAAAACTGTCTTTGTTGTCTTTACAAAGAAAACAATTGCGTTTGAAGGCAGAGAAGCTATCTCTATAAGGGTTGATAATAATTTGATATACCCAAGCAAACAAGTTAAGTTTCTCGGAGTAATCTTCCACTATAAACTTTTTTGGAGTAAACATATAATTTCCTAGTAGAAAAGGCTAGGAAAAAAAATTGGTTTATTACGTGTTCTTTCTGCCATACCTCTGATTAACTGGGGATCTAATCTCGTCTATGTCGCCTCAGGGTTAGTTCGTTCAATTCTGTCATATGGCCAAGAAGTTTTTTTTTTTACAGCTGGAAAGACAGATTTACACAAGCTTACCAGTATTGACTCGTTAGCCTTTAAAATTGCATTAGGACTTCCCCGATGGGCTTCAATTGATTTGACGTACAAGGAGGCTGGTGTGTTACCCTTAAATGAACACAGCTAAGTTGCGCCTGTAATTTTACAGTGAGGGCTAGACCATCCCAAATTCAGTAATGACTGAACTGGATGGCAGCACGTATATTTCAAGAGAGATCCGTAACAAATCGGTATACATGTCCCTAGGTGATTATGTTTCCCCATTGTTTCAGAACTGCAACCTGTCTCTTGATGGTATTGCCCAGGTTCCATGTTGTTCATACCCTTCGTGGTTGTCAGAGCAGGCTGAAATAATCTACTCTTACGGAGATTTTTAATAAAAAAGATAATCCTCTGTTACTATCATCCTATGCCAAAGACTTGATAGACAGGAAATACGATTCCCATCTACACATTTTCACGGATGGTTCTGTTTTAGATTCTTCCGATGTTGGGGCTTCCTTTGTAATACCAGCGCGCTTAGCATCAGAAAGAAATTCCATATTACGAAAGGATGTTCTATATTTACAGCAGAGTTATTTGCTATTTTGAAAGCACTAGATTTTATACTTGACATGCCCGTTATACATAGACAAATACTTATACTATCGGACTCAAAATGTTCCAGGGCACTCTAGTTTACGTGGCAATGATTTAGCTGACTTTTATGCTAAGGAAGCTGCAAGAAATAAATCTGATGTTTTGAATTGTGATATCCTTCTTTCTTCATCTGAAGCTATCCACATTCTGACAAGTTCAATCTGGAACATAAGACAGATACAATATCTGGAAGATTCAGCTCGGAAGCACAGATGGGATATGACGAAACCAACAAGCAAATGTTGTAATCCTCCAGGGCCAATCCCAAATCGTAACCTTGTACATAGGCTGCGGGTTAATGGTTGGTTAGGTAGGTATTTAAAACCGGCACCTGCTTGTGCATGTGGTCAGACTCTCGATATCCCTCATTTTTTATTTGACTGTACTAGTACAAAAAATCACTTTCAGCCTCTTCATGATAAGATGAAGTCCTTCAAGCTTCCGTTGACTTTGTCAAGTGTTTTTAATCCCAGTTATGAGAACGGCTGGAGCCTGGCAATGTTGCTGTTACTCTTATTAAATCTCATCCACTTGGAAGATATTTTTAATTCTTCCACCGCCCCACCCTCTCCTCGATGCCTCCCTCCCCCCTAACAGGTTTTGTTTTTTTGTTTGTTTTTTTAGAACCAATTCGCGAATTTTTGAAACGTTAAAATCTTATTCAAGGCATATTCCATATCAGTATGGTTCGGCGTCTAATTTGCACGTAGAGCAAGGCTTTTCATCCCCCCCCCCCCCCCCCCCCCCCCCCCCCCCCCCCCTTCCTCCTCTCTTCTCCCCTTCCCCAATCCATATACACACCCATAAGCTGTTCGACTCTTACGAGTAATATGTCAGCCAGTTCCATACTTTAATGACCCTTGACTACCATGTAATGGATATATGTAGTCACACAGAATTGGTGTTTTTGAATTCCGGTATATATGGGCTCTCAGTGTGTGTGTGTGTGTGTGTGTGTGTGTGTGTGTGTGTGTGTGTGTGTTAGTGTATGTAGTAAATTATCTCCTCTATAGGCTTATTGCTTTGATGTTTGGACAAACGAACGAATGAACGAAAGTTTAATGCTGTTAGGCTGTAAAAGCCCTTTAAGCAAATCGGCGGGATGTACAATAACAAAACGCGACTCAATTTCGATTTTATTAACATGGAAACCACAGCAATATCCTTTTTTTTTCACTTTACGTGATGAAATCATGAACGAGAAAATGTCACTGGTGTTCACTGTCAGTTCTGTAGACGACGGTCACCCCAGGTAAAAACTGGATCAGTCCGTGGACAGCGTGCAGCACATGCTTGGGTCTCTGCATGCTTCGTGTTGCCGATGCGTCTTCCTTTTTCCAAATGCAGGACAATTTAAGACATTCCTCTTATGACATGTGTCTTTCTTCCTGGTTGTTAAACCAGAAAAAGCGATCGTCTTCCGAACACGGATCGCAGGAATATTCTCTTGAAGGTCGTCGTCGTCTGATTCACACAGCAGCACACTTACATCATCCGTTTGATGGAACACATCCTTCCGAAATACTTTTTGTCTATAGCTTGCTCCAAACTTGTGTCGATGTCCGACTGGTGGATTTCTGGGCCCCTGC